>JAVTVY010041509.1:0-17700 GCA_036873755.1 Hanleya hanleyi | reverse complement strand
CACAAGTCAGTTTCGATTCCAGGCTATATAAACCGTGACGGCCGTGTTTAATCATATCGCAATCATTTTTGCATACAGAAAAGTCAACCAATTGTCCAGAACAAAATTCCTGACATGGAGAACCACGCCAAATTGTATGCTGGTCTTGAAAAAGCAGAATCATCCTTTCAGAGAGCCTGTGAGCAGATCGTCTTTCTCAACAAACGGCTAGAAGAGTTACAGCAGCGTTACGACGAGGCAAATCGAGAGGGCCGTAAATCATTCCGTTACAACCTCCGCCTACAAATAGCAGCTGGGGAAGGCCTCCGGAATATGTTCTATGAATACGCCTGCAACAAAGCTGACCTGGTGACAAGTCTTCGGTGTACGCTGTATGGGCCAGAAGCTGAGGATGACATGCTTGAGGAGATGGAAATGGACGAGGAAAATGTCTGATCATTGAAATCTTATGATTTTGAAAGAAAACAAAAGGCTCTTTTCAGAGCCACTCACTTTCTCCCGAAAGAGGACTTCAAACTAAGCACACAATTAATAGATAGCATTTATACATCAATTGCCCATGCCGAACGGCTTCCCGTTCTCGTTATACATTATTTTAATCTACCACACTCACTCATTCATTCACGGAAAGAGGAAAGAAATAAAGCTGGAGCAGTTATCAAAACAACCATGGAAACCGAGAGAACCGATAGTGGTAATAATTCTACGTCATATAGACTTAATGCACATGCATGCAAGACAGATATCGCACATCTTCCAAATTCTACGTAACTTTCAGAGCGATTTGTGTATGGAAGATGGAGTCACGGAGCGCAAAGTTTGAGACAGTCTTGATTGGGTGATATTTTCTTTTGAGATAGATCGGTCCAATAGTTTTATTTGTCGTGCATTTAATAAATATGAAATAACTTGCTGGGTAATTATGTAATAACTTATCATATTCGATTTTTTATGCGGAACTGCACAGACCGGTAGAGTCATATATACATTGTAGCCATCACAAGCTCGCGGTTTATGCGCAACTGCACAGACCGGAAGCCCATACAAATGTATCTACCGCAAGTTCTCTTTTCGGAGACGGTGAAGCAAATTGCGCAATTATACTTGAAAACGTGTGCTTCGGATGCAGGCATATTGTAGTCTTTTACAAACCGAAAGCGTATTTGCCCTTATTACGGAAAATTCGTAGTTTCGGTCGTGTCGTTATAGAGTATCCGCACATATAGTGCGAAATGATGCAAAAAAGCGGGAAATTGTAGCAAAGAACATAGCATCCATACGATTTCTCAAAATAATATGTCAGGGCGATTTGCTACAGTATAAACCAACCTAATAAAGTGCCATTTGATAGAATTGTAAATTATTTGTTTAATGATTCTCCTCTGTCACTCACAATAATCAGATCGTGATTAGCCCTTGTCTCATGATCACAAGTTAATGATTACAATCATCTCGTCATTATGTGCAGGGGTTAAGGCGTATACTGTCTCAATGCTGTCCGAACATAAGCTAGACATATACTTGTCACACTGTTGAGGTTTCCGACTCATCAGTTTTGAAAAAGTCGTGTCAGCAGTCACTCATCTGCCACAAGTCAGTTTTGATTCCAGGCTATATAAACCGTGACGGCCGTGTTTAATCATATCCCAATCATTTTGCAATACAGAAAAGTCAACCAATTGTCCAGAACAAAATTCCTGACATGGAGAACCACGCCAAATTGTATGCTGGTCTTGAAAAAGCAGAATCATCCTTTCAGAGAGCCTGTGAGCAGATCGTCTTTCTCAACAAACGGCTAGAAGAGTTACAGCAGCGTTACGACGAGGCAAATGGAGAGGGCCGTAAATCATTCCGTTACAACCTCCGCCTACAAATAGCAGCTGGGGAAGGCCTCCGGAATACGTTCTATGAATACGCCTGCAACAAAGCTGACCTGGTGACAAGTCTTCGGTGTACGCTGTATGGACCAGAAGCTGTGGATGATATGCTTGAGGAGATGGAAATGGACGAGGAAAATGTCTGATCATTGAAATCTTATGATTTTGAAAGAAAACAAAAGGCTCTTTTCAGAGCCACTCACTTTCTCCCGAAAGAGGACTTCAAACTAAGCACACAATTAATATATGGCATTTATACATAAATTGCCCATGCCGAACGGCTTCCCGTTCTCGTTATACATTATTTTAATCTACCACACTCACTCATTCATTCACGGAAAGAGGAAAGAAATAAAGCTTGAGCAGTTATCAAAACAACCATGGAAACCGAGAGAAACGATAGTGGTAACAATTCTACGTCATATAGACTTAATGCACATGCATGCAACACAGATATCGCAAATCTTCCAAATTCTACGTAACTTTCAGAGCGATTTGTGTATGGAAGATGGAGTCATGGAGCGCAAAGTTTGAGACAGTCTTGATTGGGTGATATTTTCTTTTGAGATAGATCGGGCCAATAGTTTTATTTGTCGCGCATTTAATAAATATGAAATAACTTGCTGGGTAATTATGTAATAACTTATCATATTCGATTTTTTATGCGGAACTGCACAGACCGGTAGAGTCATATATAAATTGTAGCCACCGCAAGTTCGCGGTTTGTGCGCAACTACACAGACCGGAAGCCCATATAAATGTATCTACCGCAAGTTCTCTTTTCGGAGACGGTGAAGCAAATTGCGCAATTATACTTGAAAGCGTGTGCTTCGGATGCAGGCATATTGTAGTCTTTTACAAACCGAAAGCGTATTTGTGCTTATTACAGAAAATTCGTAGTTTCGGTCGTGTCGTTATAGAGTATCCGCACATATAGTGCGAAATGATGCAAAAAGCGGGAAATTGTAGCAAAGAACATAGCATCCATACGATTTCTCAAAATAATATGTCAGGGCGATTTGCCACAGTATAAACCAACCTAATAAAGTTCCATTTGATAGAATTGTAAATTATTTGTTTAATGATTCTCCTCTGTCACTCACAATAATCAGATCGGGATTAGCCCTTTGTCTCATGATCACAAGTTAAAGGTGAACTGAAAAGCTTTCCAATGTTCTGTTAAAATGTCATAAAAAAGGAACTTCTATAGTTGTTGAAATTATGTGTGGTAATAATTCTGTGGGTTATTGTTTTATTTTGGGTATATGAGAAGTTAAAACTTATACCGAGAGCCAGAACATTTAAAAACGTCATCGCTTGCCTTCCGTTATTTTTGGAACGTCATGACGTTATAGTGGTCCTCGTTCATTCATCCGACGTTGCATGACGTCACATTTGAATAAAACTTGAATGAAGGGGACCACTATAACGTCATAACGTTCTACAAACCAAGAAAGACAAGCGATGCAAGTTTTCAAGACGGATTTATAACAGGATAACTTAAATATTGTTATTAGTACAATTTTGCAAACTATATTTGCCCCAAAAACGTATAATAGTTATGTCACATAAGACAAGATCTATATAAGCAACAATTTAGATAAAATTAAAAGCTTTGCAGTTCACCTTTAATGATTACAATCATCTCGTCATTATGTGCAGGGGTTAAGGCGTATACTGTCTCAATGCTGTCCGAACATAAGCTAGGCATATACTTGTCACACTGTTGAGGTTTCAGACTCATCAGTTTTGAAAAAAGTCGTGTCAGCAGTCACTCATCTGCCACAAGTCAGTTTTGATTCCAGGCTATATAAACCGTGACGGCCGTGTTTAATCATATCGCAATCATTTTGCAATACAGAAAGTCAACCAATTGTCCAGAACAAAATTCCTGACATGGAGAACCACGCCAAATTGTATGCTGGTCTTGAAAAAGCAGAATCATCCTTTCAGAGAGCCTGTGAGCAGATCGTCTTTCAACAAACGGCTAGAAGAGTTACAGCAGCGTTACGACAAGGCAAATCGAGAGGGCCGTAAATCATTCCGTTACAACCTCCGCCTACAAATAGCAGCTGGGAAGGCCTCCGGAATACGTTCTATGAATACGCCTGCAACAAAGCTGACCTGGTGACAAGTCTTCGGTGTACGCTGTATGGACCAGAAGCTGTGGATGACATGCGTGAGGAGATGGAAATGGACGAGAAAATGTCTGATCATTGAAATCTTATGATTTTGAAAGAAAACAAAAGGCTCTTTTCAGAGCCACTCACTTTCTCCCGAAAGAGGACTTCAAACTAAGCACACAATTAATATATACCATTTATACATAAATTGCCCATGCCGAACGGCTTCCCGTTCTCATTATACATTATTTTAATCTACCACACTCACTCATTCATTCACGGGAAGAGGAAATAAATAAAGCTTGAGCAGTTATCAAAACAACCATGGAAACCGAGAGAAGCGATAGTGGTAATAATTCTACGTCATATAGACTTAATGCACATGCATGCAAGACAGATATCGCAAATCTTCCAAATTCTACGTAACTTTCAGAGCGATTTGTGTATGGAAGATGGAGTCACGGAGCGCAAAGTTTGAGACAGTCTTGATTGGGTGATATTTTCTTTGAGATAGATCGGGCCAATAGTTTTATTTGTCGTGCATTTAATAAATATGAAATAACTTGCTGGGTAATTATGTAATAACTTATCATATTCGATTTTTATGCGGAACTGCACAGACCGGTAGAGTCATATATAAATTGTAGCCACCGCAAGCTCGCGGTTTATGCGCAACTGCACAGACAGGAAGCTCATATAAATGTATCTACCGCAAGTTCTCTTTTCGGAGACGGTGAGGCAAATTGCGCAATTATACTTGAAAACGTGTGCTTCGGATGCAGGCATATTTTAGTCTTTTACAAACCGAAAGCGTATTTGTGCTTATTACAGAAAATTCGTAGTTTCGGTCGTGTCGTTATAGAGTATCCGCACATATAGTGCGAAATATGCAAAAAAGCGCGAAATTGTAGCAAAGAACATAGCATCCATACGATTTCTCAAAACAATATGTTTCACCTGGTTGGCAGCGACCCAGGAATTGAAGGAACTGGGCCAGCCTTGCCATTTGACGAAATGAAACATTTTGCCACGTCGACGTTCCGTTTTCAAAATCTGTTCCACCGTGTAGTAGTCTTGCTGTGATTTTACGACAGGCTGTAATTCCGGCTCGTAAAACGTGCCCAGCAGCGGTTCCCCTTGAAGATCTTCCAGTTCGTAGACTCGCCGCTGTCGGGGTAGGCGCCGTTTAATCAGGAAGTGCTCATCGCTCCAGTTGGGCAAGTAACTTTTCTCGAACTTGCCCTTGACTTTACTGATCCGTACGGGGTCCCCAACCTTCGCTGCGATGGCCTGGGGTACAAGACACGCCGGACTTGGGCTTCATTGCGCTGGGTCACGGTAATGGGAGCTCTCTGTATACTTCGATGATAGGCTCGATTGTAACCCCTCACCAGTTTCGGGAGAACATCGATGTACCGCCGTGTATTCTTATAGGTGAAATATTTATACATACGACCTTTAAATGTCCTGTTGAACCTTTCCACCACGGATGCCTTGGTCTCGTTGTACGTATGGAAGAAGAAGACCTTCTGGGCTTTCAGAAAGGCTTGGAACGGTCTGTTGAGGAATTCCGTTCCTTCGTCGGTTTGCAAATACAAAGGTGTGCGCCCGGTCTTGAAGATGTCTTTGAACGCCGCTATGAGATTCGCCCCCGTTTTCGTCCGGATGGGTACCACCCACGCATACTTGGATAGGATATCTATGCACGTCAAGATATACCGATTCCCATCGTTGTGTTTGGCAAAGGCGCTCATATCGACCAAATCCGCTTGCCACTGGGCATCTATTCCTCCCACGATGACCCGGTTCCGTAGAAAATGGCGACGGACAGATCGATGTAAGGTATAGGTGTCTTGTCTTCTTAACCAATCTCGGACCTGGGCACGTTGTACCCCCTGGGGTTTGGCCGCTCGATAGAGAGCCGACAATGCACTATAGGCCGCCGGACTGTCGGGACTGTAGTATAAGTTATCCAACACGTTCTCCCAGCGCTTCATGGTGACACAATGATGATGGACCCGGAGAGTATGGTTTATTTATAACAAGTTTCTACCACCGTTGTGTTGGTTGACTCAGTTCAGCCGGGTAATCAATGGCATCGTCGTCGTCGGGTTCATGTAGCTGTTGTACATGGTGTTCAGCCAGCGCGTCCTCCATAGCACGAGCCCACGCCAACTCGTCTGATGATCGCTGGTCCGGTGTAAACAGCTGGTCCACAATAGGCACTACTTTCTCCAAGGCTGACCACAGATGGGGATCTAGGGTGAAGCTTCGCGTAGCATCTTGGTAGCGGCTCAGGCGTGCGAAGAAAGGCCCACGGTATACGTAGATGGCATTGTCTATGTGGATGAGGTGTCCGTCGAGCTCATCGCTCAACACCCGTTTAAATTTGGTCCAGCCGTCACGCTGTAGCGTCACCGTATTCGATACGGTCTCAGCGGGCGACCAGCAAATAGCTCCACAGTCTTCCACCAGGGTGACTTTATCTTCATAGACGTGTAACCCCACCTGGGGTGTAAGGGGCAGGATGGCTCGTAGGACGAATGACATGCTTGCTCCAATGTCGAACGGTGAATGACACACACTCTGTCTGACCCTGGTATTTATAGTGTCAATACCACAGCGCCAGGGTGAATAGGGCACAGACTAGTATGAGGCCAACCAGCCGGTGCTGGTTCCGGCGTGAGCACTCGTGGTCCATAGCCCGAGCATCAAGGATGGCTGTCATAGTCCAGTAGTGGTGAGTGATGGCACGCCTCTCCATCGAGTGCACTCTGTGGAGGACCGCTTCTGTGAACTCGTTCAGGATCTGGCGTCGTCCCTCGTTGTCGTCGCCATCTGCAAACATGGACCGGACCACTGCTCGGTAACCTGTGAATGAATTCACCACGGTGGCATACTGTAAAATGCGAGTCGCATGGGGCTGGGTCTCCGCCATGGCTCTGCAACCGTAGAAATGAAGGTGTAGGATCCAGAGGGACGTATTTTATAGACCAGGTCACACATGCACGCCTAGCTCTACGGGTGTAGTCCGTGATACGTACTATTCTGATGGATTAGTGCAAGGCAACAACAACAAACAGGTCAGCGGGCCGGGGGAAACCCCCCAGCCAGGGTGTACATTCCGTGGGACTACTTTCTGCCCGCGGAGGCAGACCACATCATCACCAGACCGCATCACCGCGGAGGAATACATGGAACTATTTTTGACCTGCAAAGGCTATCTATTGTGCCGGAACTATAGCCTAGGCAGGTCAGTACATGCTTTGATCACGTGATCGCCAGATGACCTTGAGACCCCTTAAATTTTACCCGGGGGAACAAATAAGTAGGTCAATACGACTCAATTTGCTCTTTCTCTACTACTATCATGGCGTCAAGGCGTTATGTTAGGGCGTACCGACGAACGTTGACGGGTGTCACTGCACTTCCAATGAATTAGTGACAATTCCATGAAAATCGGAGCTTTTGGGCTAATTCACCAGGACGTTGAGCTTGGCGTTGGCGGGCGTTGCTCACAATTTCCTATCTGCGCATGCGCAGAATGGTGACCACCCCCGGACCACTAGTCCAGTCAAATGCCCCCTCACGTGTGCTTCACATTGATACCTCATACGACTCCATAGGACCAATAGTGACCCACCTCGACCCCAAAACGTCTATTTCCATACCCTTTTCCCACAATTCTCTGTCTGCGCATGCGCAGAATGGTGACAATGGCCGAGACATTAGTTCAGGCGGATGCCCCCTCGTGTGTGCTTCACATGGATACTTCACTCGATCCAATCGGCCCAATAGTGGCTACCCTAGATCCCAAAACATCTATTTCCATACCCTTTTCCCACAATTCCCGGTCTGCGCATGCGCAGAATGTTAAACACGGACGAGACACTAGTCCAGGCGGATGCCCCTTCACAAGAGCTTCGCATGGATACCTCACTCAACTCCATCGGCCCATGAGTGGCTCCTCTGGACCCCAAAACGCCCATGTCCATACATTTTGTCTACTGCGTATGCGCAGAATGACGTCAGTCTCACGTGATACTAGACCAGGCGGATGCCCCCTCACGTATCCTTTACAACGATACCTCACTCAACTCCATCGGACGATTAGTGGCTCCCCTAGACCCTAAAACGTCTATTTCCATACCCATTTCCCACAATTCCCTGTTTGCGCATGTGCAGAATGGTAACAATGACCGAGCCACTAGTCCAGTCAAATGCCCCTTCACATAAGCTTCACTTTGATACCTCATACAACTCCATCGGCCCATGAGGGGCTCCTCTAGATCCCAAAAGGCCCATGTCCATACATTTTGTCTACTGCGCATGCGCAGAATGACGTCAGTCTCACGTGATACTAGACCAGGCGGATGCCCCCTCACGTATCCTTTACAACGATACCGCACTCAACTCTATCGGACGATTAGTGGCTCCCCTAGACCCTAAAACGTCTATTTCCATACCCATTTCCCACAATTCCCTGTTTGCGCATGCGCAGAATAGTAACAATGACCGAGCCACTAGTCCAGTCAGATGCCCCCTCATGTGTGCTTCACATGGATACCTCATACGACCCCATCGGCCTATTAGGGGCTCCGCTAGATCCCAAAACGTCCATTTCCATACCCCTTTCCCACAATTCCCTGTCTGCGCATGCGCAGAATGGCGACAATGGCCGAGCCACTAGTCCAGTCAAATGCCCCCTCATGTGTGCTTCACATGGATACCTCATACAACTCCATCGGACCATTAGTGGCTCCCCTAGCTCTAAAACGTCTATTTCCATACCCTTGGGCCACCGCGCATGCGCAGAATGACGCTATTTCAACCCCGCACCCAGCCTATCCGATGCCCCCTCACATAAGCTTTACAATGATACCTCACTCGACCCCATCGGACCATACAGCGTATTTGAATCCTGGGGAGTACTTTTTCTCCGCGGAGGCGACCGCATCACCGCCAGGCCGCATCACCGCGGAGGAATACATGCGCCCAAAGGTCACGTGTCCGGAAGTGCACTCAATGACCTTTGCCGGAACTATAGCGGCCTTGACCTATCGTTTGGGTTAAAGCATTCTTTGCATAACAACCTTGCACCCCTCCCTACTAAAAGTGGTTTGGCCCGAGGTCAAAGGTCAATACGACCTTTTTTGCTTGAATACTACTACTCTCGGGGGATGAAATATTCGAGATTGAGGCAACGTCTCAAGAACTTACTCGAATCACCAAAAATGTCCAGGTAAGCCATTCACGATTTACCTGGACTTGTGAAGATGCACACGACCGGTCTGGACAGGTGGCATCCCGCTGTTCTCATTGGTTATTGGCATTGAGATTTTCTCATTTCTAAAAATAGATGTTTAGAGCACTATAAAAGCGAACTGCATTCATGAGCACAACCGCTATTTGTTATTGATTTAAAATATAGTACTTATAAAGATACCAACAAAGATGTAATACCAACAAGAGTAAGCATCGCGGTGATGGGCCGCGAAATCCGTATATGGCATATGGCTGCGCGGCTCAGGGTTGAAATTTCACAGGCAGGTCACAAAACCCGACCAACCCTTCCTCAAACCTAGATAACCCATATTCAACCCATTAAGTGCGGGTGTCAAACGCTTCAACGCATCGATGCGGGAAGTTCCTTCGGGGGTTATGATTAGGGTCCCACGTATTTCTTATACTACCCTACTTTAATGAAACTTCTATGTGTATCAACCTCGTTGTTCTCCATATAATGCTTCACACCTGCTGCACGAATGCTTACTCGATTCTGTAAATGCGCAGTTGGTCTATTATAATCTAGCTCGAATGCTTGGCTCCAGGGATATATAACTCCCATATCTTCCCCCCTACTGGTTTTCCATAATATGCTCCAAACCTGCCTATACAACCCGATTTGCGCTTCCCATACTACTCCGCGGACCTAAAGTGACATCATAAGCCTTGCGCGTGCGCAGTTAACATTGACGTGTCAAAGTTAAAATCAAAAAAACGAAAAACGGACAAGTCGAGGCAATTTTCACTATTTGATTTTCATTTTTGGGCGAAGTAAAACGAAAATTGAAAATTGAATGTCAAATTTCAATTTTTGATTTTGAGAAACCGAGAACGAAAAACAAAAATTGAAAATTGACAGTCAAATTTCAAAAAGCGAAAATTGAACTGTGCAAGGTTACACGCACACATTTGTCGTAAATGCAAATGTTGTAAGTTTGGAGAAACCAGATCAATTTTAATAAAGTATCGCTCTCGTATTTCTATATGACATAAACTCATGCTGGAAAGCTGGAATACGAGAGCGATGTAGAGCTTTCCATCTTTCAGCTTTCAACTTTGCGAGATGGAAAGCTCGAACACGGGAGCGATGTAGAGCTTTCCATCTTTCTACTTTCAATTTTGCGAGATGGAAAGCTCGAATACGGGAGCGATGTAGAGCTTTCCATCTTTCTACTTTCAATTTTGCAAGATGGAAAGCTGAATTGTCAAGTGTTACACGGACCCTAGTCGCCCCCCTCCTCGCTCCCTCGCCTCTAGAAAACATTGTGGTTGGGTATTTTTGCTAATTGAATCGATTTTCTCTCAAATATCCAGCTTTGATAACAGGTAAACGTGAAGTTAAATGAAATATTTAAGCCGATGTCGGATAGCGAATTTCGAATTTGACGCTTGAATAAATCCATCATATGCCTATTCACTTCGCACATCTGAGTCCAACTGAATAGAGCCCTTCGCTGTCAATGCATTTCAGCGGGAGGGAATATTTTGCTGTTATTTTGCCTCGAAGATGAAAAGGGAGGTGGGGGGTCAAACGGTGCGGAGATGGGTGGATTACGCCATAATCGTAAAACATTACAGAAGAACAATTCAATTATAGCAATGAATGAGAAGCTTTCCTTCATTAGAACAGCCAAGAAATACTGAATATTATTCAAATTTAATCTCTCGCTGCTCCCACAGGAGACATGCGCAATGGCTTTACATAAGGCGACGCAAACATTCGCTATAATTAAGGCTCTCGAATGGATCATCGAGCACAAACCAACCCGCGCGGTGATACTCAGTGACTCCCTTAGTGGACTCACATCCATTGAAAATTCTATATCAGACAGTAGACCTGATCTCATACACAAAATAGAATGTATCTGTACACAAATACACAACGAGGGTATAGACGCCATTTTAGCATGGGTCCCCGCGCATGTCAACATCAGAGGCAACGAAGCAGATGACAAAACTGCCAAAGACAGTCTTGCCAAAACTACACACGATGTGCCAATAGGATTAGGATGTAAAGAACTCAACACTATCATTAGACGCAAAATAGATAGCAAGTGGCAAAAGGAATGGAACGAAGAAGAACGTGGACGATGGTTACATAAGATTCTTGATGGAGAGAAAAGACAAGTCCAAGGATTCCAGTTAGACAATAAGCGTGATGACCGCATCATCACAAGATTAAGACTAGGCAGAACCGGACTTAAATAACATCTGTCCATGCTCCTGAAAAACACCTCACCACTCTGTACCGCATGCAACAATGTAGAAGAAACAATAGAACATGCCCTACTTGAATGCCCAAAACACTACCCACAACGCGAGGCACTTAGAAACGAATTAAAAAAATTCAACACTCCCCTAACATTACCAGCGATATGAAACCCTAAGCCCCCCATTAGAAAACAGGTATTCAATTAAGTCCTTAATAAATTTTATCAAAACTGCTGTCTATTATTCCAGTATCTAACACTACCCCCGTGCATACGCATCACTAACTAACTATGTCAGCATTGGCCAAAATGTCTCTTTTGGAATAAAATATAGGCAATGTGGGCACCGGAGATACCATGTTCCGTGTGGGCCGGTTGCCACATTAGTCTCAAAAATCGGAGGCCAAGACCAATCAACAACCCTGCGACAATATTGGCCAAAAATCTCTCTTTCGCAATAAAATAGGCAATGTGGGCACCGGAGATACCATGTTCCGTGTGGGCCGGTTGCCACATTCGTCTCTAAAACCTAAAGGCCGCTACCAATTCAACAATCAAGGACATAAATCATTAGCACACGTCCAAGAAACAACCACGCACACGAATAATGTCACTCACAAAAATGAATACTACACACTTTTCATCATATACTTTCAGAAATGGAGATGAACATGATGAAGATCATCAGCGTCGGTCCATAAGAACGTCCAGAATCAGAATACTCCACCCTATACCACGCCAGACACGCTACCCCATAGATGTCACCGAACTAAACAACCAGAACACCAAATCCTAAACCACACCGACACGCTACCCCATAGATGACACCGAACTGATGCCTTAACACAGAATATGATCCTTTGACTTTCACGCAATATAGGACGTAGACCTGCCGTCCTGGGCCCCAATACACACTCCAAGCAATTGTTACAGGCACAGATTTCTGGAAGAACCCACCCTGTTCCCAAGGGCGTCGTTAGGGAAGTCGATTCGAAAAATCATGAATACGCCCATGGTTCTCCCAGTTTTTTCTGGACGGCTTTGTGCGTACAAAGGGGTACCAAGCCAAAGGAATCATCCACGCGATTACAGTTAACTCATATTTACCAGTATAACTTAACCAAAAACCAGAAAGAGACTTACGAACTTGTACATAGCGATTCTTATTTACTTCTATTTATATCTCCTACTAATCTCTCATTGTTATTTATTATTTATTTATTCATTTATTTAGTTATATATTTAGCGCTGGAAAAGATATTCAAAAAACAAGGAAATGTACCGCGAAATTCAAATAAAGCATTGAGTTGATGGGCCGCGAAATCCGAATGGGAAGCGGCCCTTAAACTACAATTTCAATCAATCGCGCGTCACCATGTCACAGGACTATCGTACTGTACGGACGTGTTTTTGTGAAGCTCCACTAGCTGTACCGGTTACATATACATATGTGCGGCGTTTATCGGTGTTGACTTGTGCGCTGTTGTTGTTGTTCTTGCTATTACACTAAATTACATTACAGTGTGCTGCTGCTTGCTGGTTGCTGGCTGGTGTTACAACCAAGGACGAACAGGACGAAAGAGGACGCAAAGGACGATACTATAAACACAACGCCTGCGAGGAGTGACTACCAAGCCAGAATTTAAACAGCAAAGACCAAGAAAACGAGCTGAGTATATTTTTACCTTTCTCTTCGGATAATAACACCACACTTTTTGGCTTCCAAGTCAACCTCCCCCCCCGATAACCACAAAATTTCCCAACCCCCTGCAACTGATCAGTCGGCAAACAGAAAACGCCAGCGCGGCGAGGAAATCAACACTGAAAAATCCCCACCCACCAAAAAACAACGAGCCCTACCCGAAAGGCCTAGTCTTTTAAATTTTATGGCGATCATACACAGCCTTACTCAGATCAAAGCCACGAGCCTGCCCAAAGCCAAAGTTGCAAAAGACATCCAACAACAAGCCGGAGACGTAAAAACAGTCTATGAATTACCCGGAGGAGACCTCAAAATACACTGCCATTCTAAAATACAGTATGAAAAACTACTTAGGTTAGACCTCCTAGCTGGCAAACCCGTCTCAGTAAAACAATATCAGCAAAAAAGAGAGCAATGCAAAGGCGTAATCTATGGAATTGATCTAAGTGTTAAGCTAGACGATATTAGAACTACTCTCTCGAAACAAAATCTAGTATTCGCTAAAAGACTGCAAAAGGACAAAAACAAAATGGCGCCTGGTGGGAGAGGACGGCTTTGAGTGAGCTCGGAGATTCCTGGTCTAAATGTGATAGAAAACGACCTATTAATGTGAAATTGTGTGTAATTTCCATGTGAGATCTCCGTACTATCGTGTATTGGTAAACGTGGGTGTTTTTGTCCTGTGATGGACGTGATATTCTCGGATATTTGTGCCGAGGCTTTTGTGCAGAAACGTGCAAGTTTGCTGGCCATTTTGGACAGGTGACAGTGAAAATTTACCTTGTGGGTCAATAAGTTTTTCTTTGTGAATGGAAAGCTCTGTTCGTGAAAAAAGGAGACGTGGGTCTAGTACTTCGACCACTTCATCTACAAGCAGGACGCCGAAAAAACAACGACAGGCAAGTGAATTATCAGTATCATTCGACTCTGAACTTAGTGACTCATTTGATCAGGGGCTTGGTGTGTCCTCATTTGACGAAAATATGGCAGGGACCGACCTGACTGTACAACTTATACATGCTCTGAAAGACCCCTCAGTAACCCAAGCTTTGTCCGACATTCTAATAGAGTCGGTTTCTCGATCAGTTGAAAAAAAATTCAACGATCGATTTGTGGAATTGGAAAATTCAATCAGTGAGCTTCGATCTATTGTGACTGAGAAAGATGAAATAATCACAGACCTTCGTAAAGAACTAAACGAAAATAACCAATACTCCAGACGTAACTCTGTGAGAATTGACGGGGTTCCCGAGGAGTTATCCGAGAGCACGGATGAAAAAGTATTGAATATCGCCAAAACAATTAAATGTTCAATAACTATTGGAGATATAGACCGATCCCATCGCGTCGGAAAATCCTCTCCGCGTACAATCGTCCGCAAGTTTGCCACATACAGGGCCAGAAATTCCTTTATCACCAAACGCAAGTTACTGAAAGATACCCAGCCTGAAAATGCCTCACCTGTGTATATCAATGAACATTTGACCCCTCAGCGAGCAAATTTGGCCGCCAAGGCCCGTGATTTAAAACGGGAGAAGAAAATAAAGGACACTTGGACTCGAGACGGTACAATTATTGTGAGACATCTCGATGACACAACTACCAGTCTAAGAACCGAATCGGACTTATTTGACCTGCAAAAGTCTCTTCGACTTGTAGTTGTCTTGAAAGCTGGCACTGCTATGGGCTCATTTGAGTAATGAAAGCCTGTACCCATAAAATTAAACTGTATATGAAATGAACATCTCTACTTCGATTTGAATGAACAGTTTGGACAATTATCTTGATATTACAGTTTTCTAACACTGTCCAACAGTCTACTATGCACAATTTTAATTTACAGTATATTTCAATCTACTTACTCAGAATCTACAAATATACCGGCTAAAATAAGTCTAAGCACCGATTCTGACATATCTGACCTGCAAAAGTCGCTTCGATCTGGCACTCCTACGGGCTCATTTGAGTAAGGAAGCCTATATCCATAAAATTAAATTGTCTATGAAATGATAATTTCTACTTTCATTTGAACAGTCAGTTTGAACAATTGTCTTTCATATTACAGTTTCTTAACACTGTCCAAAAGTCTACTATGCACAACTTTAATTTACAGTATATTTCAATCACCTTACTCAGAATCTAAAAATATACCGGGTAAAGTAACTGGCCTGGCGATGAAATGGACGTGCTTAGCACGAAATGAACATACCCACTATGAAATGAACAATTTGCTATTGCGTCTCAAGTATTTGCCGCCAAATTAATACTTCTGCTCCGACCAGGGTCTACCCGGGCTTTCACACTCAAAAGTTCCTTTGAGACTTGTTTGCTCTCCCAAATGTTTATTTTACTTAGCTTATTATTTATTAGTTTATGCTATGTAGCTTTAATAAGTTCCACTCCACACATTCATTGCTATATCTTCTATTCAATTACAATTGTCCAGTACTGTTTATCTATTCGAGAATTACGTCTTTTGCGTGCTCATGATCCTGCAAGATGTCTTGCCGCACTCCAGTTTGATTGGCTCGTGAGAGATAATGGGTAATAGTCTCGACTTTTATCGTGCGGCAATTGGACTGTTTGGTCGCTGTTTTTCTTCAACCGCCTTTTTCTATTTAAAAATTTTGAACTTCGCGAAACTTTTCGGATTCGGTGGTACGTGTTTTCAGACATTAATTATGATACTTTCGGCCCTTATGAAAGCAAATGTCACTAATTTTTGGATATTTTCTATCTTGTTGATAATTTCCGGTGATATAGAGTCAACCCCAGGTCCAGAAAATGATCATAAAATGTCAATTGTGCACAACAACGTTTGTGGACTTATCGAAAAACTTCACTTGGTTGAAGCTAATCTTAGCAAATTTGATATTGTAACCATTACCGAAAGTCACTTGACTCCACTTGTAGAGACGAGTAAGATAGTGCTCCCGGGTTTTCAGGAGCCTTATCGCAAAGACCGTAATCATGCATGGGGTGGGGTATGTGTTTATGTTTCACAAAACATTATGAGCAAGCGTAAACTTGAATACGAAAGTAGTGATTTAGAAATCATCTGGATAGAGCTTCAAGATAGCCCCAAAACTCTATTGTGTACTATTTATCGACCTCCAAATACACCAGTCGATAAATGGCAATTGATTTCCGACAATATTTCCAATGTTCGTGATTCTAATCCCAATACCAATATTATAGTTATGGGTGATCTGAACGACGATCTATTAAACACTAAAAAATTCCACCTACGCGACATAATTAACTCCCTTGGTTTTACTCAGGTAATAACAGAACCAACCCGTCCAGTCTCAAATTCTCTCCTTGATCCCATTATCTGTAATATGCAACAACTTGTCTGCGATAGTGGCGTCTTGGTACCCTTTTGTAGTGACCACTCTCCAGTTTTCATTCTTTTAAACTCTCGTATCCCTAGGCCGTGCTCTTTCAAGCGTTTAATTTGGAACTACGACAAGGCTGATTGGGATAAATTTCGTGATATCCTTGCAAATGCAAACTTGGACGACCTACTAGATGAGAGTGATGTAGATACCTGGTGCCAACGTATTACATCTACCATTATTAAGGCATCAAAAGAATCCATTCCTAACAAATATGTATATATTCACCCGAATGACAAATCTTGGATAACAAGTAAAATTAAACATGAAATGAGAATCTGTGACAAACTCTTTAAGCAATCAAGGGTCTCCAAAACGGAAAACAACGTTGTGCTTTTCAAGCTACAAAGAAATTACGTAAATTCACTCGTTCGTTCCGCGAAAGAAGATAATAAGACAAAAACAGCAGAGAAAATTGAGATTGGTAGGGTTGGTTCTAAGGATTGGTGGAAGTTGAGCAAATCGTTTTTGAAGGACGGCAATGTCAACTTCAGCGAAATTCCACCGCTTGAGAGAAATGATGGTTGTTTTGCACATGGGAGTGCGGAAAAAGCTGAAATTTTAAATTCATTTTTTACAAGTATTGCTAGTATTGATGATTCGAATGTTCAATTGCCTCCTTTATCCATGTACACTGCTAATTCTTTAGACTCATTTATTATTACCCCTACTGATGTATTTGATATATTGTCTAACCTGAACACTACCAAAACTATAGGACCAGATAAAATTAGCCCGAAATGCTTGTTCGAATCAAGAAATGTATTGTCACCAATACTTGCCCGTTTTTTTAACCAATCGTTGAAAAGCTCTAAATTTCCGACCGATTGGAAACTTGCAAATGTTACACCGCTATATAAAAAAGGTGAGCGTCACACATCTAGCAATTATCGTCCAATATCACTTTTAAGCTGTCTTAGCAAAGTGATGGAAAGAGTCGTATTTAAATATATATATAATTACTTAAGGCATGATATAACTCCATGCCAATCCGGTTTCCTCCCTTCACAATCTACCGTTACTCAACTGCTAGATATTTATTTCGATTTGACCAAAGCACTTGATGAGCAGAAGGAAGTGCTTTTCATATTTTTCGATATATCT
>JAVTVY010041508.1:0-19754 GCA_036873755.1 Hanleya hanleyi | reverse complement strand
GAGTTGTTTGGTCTTCCAGCTCACATTAATTAGTTTTAGGATTAGTTTCTGAGTGGTGTTTGGTAGGTGCTTTAGGATTGTATACCATAGTTTGTCTTCGCCGGGTGAACTTTCTTTTTTAGAGTGTAAAGCTTTTCTGTATTCATTGATATTAAAGTCTCCGTTAAGGTAGTTTTCTATATAATCATTTGTGTCATTTTCCAGGATCGTTTCTTGTTTGATTTTTCTGAATTCTGGTTTCAGGTTGCTATCGCTACTGTTTGATGCGAATGATTCAGCAAGATATTCTGCCTTTTCGAGATTAGTTCTCTTTGTTTTGTTTAGTATGGGTATTGTGTTAGTTGCTTTCCCTTGAATGCTTTTTATTTTATTCCATACTTTCTTTGAGTTAGTTTTCGTATCTATAGTGTTGCAGAAATCTTCCCAGCATCTTGATTTGGCTTCTTTGACGCTTTTTTCTGCTATTCTTTTCAGTTCCTTATATATTTCATGATCACTCTGGAGCCGGCTTTTTTTGAAATTTCTGAGTGCTTTTTTCTTTGCAGCGATGTTCTTTCCACACTCTTGGTCCCACCAAGGCACTGGATTTTTGTTGGGTCGCTTATTCGTAACTGGAATATGTTTTTGTGCTATGTTTAGAAGTTTGCTGGTTATATTTTCATTGAAAGTCTCTATATCATTACTAACTATATCGTCATGTATTAGACTTTGGCAATCGTTTTGGAAGCTTTTCCAGTCTGCCTTGGAGTATTGGAAGCGTGGGAGAGGATCTGTCTGTTCAAAATCTGGTTTCATGCTAAATTTAGTCAGGATTGGAAAGTGGTCGCTGTCTAGTGTATCTGGTAGGACTGCCCATTCTGATTTAACTGCTAGTTCGGGAGAGACTATTGTTAGGTAAATTGCAGTGAGTTTACCGGTTCGCATATCTATTCTAGTCCCTTCTCCCGAGTTCAGGAATACGAGGTTATTATCATCTAACCATTTTTCTACTGATTTACCCCTATCATCTGACGTGGTGCAGGTTTCGTCCCAGATTGGATTATGGCTATTATAATCGCCGCAGATTATAATTGGCGAGTCATATTTTTGGGTGATTTTGTTAAGTTCTTTTTGTGATATTGTTTTTAGAGTGCCAGGGGAGTACAGGTTCACTATATTTATAGGTTTATTATTTTGGAACACCCGTATAGCTTGCCATTCGAGG
This sequence comes from Hanleya hanleyi, assembly GCA_036873755.1. Lineage (NCBI taxonomy): Eukaryota > Metazoa > Mollusca > Polyplacophora > Lepidopleurida > Hanleyidae > Hanleya > Hanleya hanleyi. The sequence goes on along the minus strand of JAVTVY010041508.1, from coordinate 18,550 downwards.
TCTTCATTTTCTGGGCTCTTGTCTAATTCTAGCTGTATGAGTTCTTCCTTAACTAGTGTGAGGTTGCCTCCCTTTGGGCCGTTTAGTCTGTCTTGTCTATATGGCGTATATCCTTTTATTGCAAATTTATTTTTTCCTGGCTTAAGAAATGTTTCTTGTATACATATGATGTCAGGGCTTATTTCATTTACTAAGATTTTGAGATTGTCTCCGTGTTTTGCAATGCTATTTGCATTCCATTGTAGTATGGTGAGTTGTTTATTGAAAGTTGGGTTGTTATGTGTTGCGCGGTGGGTCTAACCTATTGTCCCTGGTGTTCTCATATAGAGGTGTTGAGGGCGTTATTGTGTTTCCTGGGAGTTGATGTTTTTCTTTTGTATTTTGGATTGAGTCCCCATGCTATTATTTCTTTGGGGTTAAATTCCCAATTCAAGAAGTCTTGAGCAATGCGGGCTATTATGTCAGCTTTGTTTGTTTTTGGGTTGGCATTGTGGACTGAGTTAATAACAATGTTAATGAAGCCTAGGAATTCGATTTTACTCATGCTAATTGTTTCGGGTTTGTCCTCGGTTTCTGACTCCATTGTTTGTTCTGTCACTGGTGCCTTATTGTTAATTGCTACTTCGTTCACAGGTTTTCGCAGGTTTATTGTTTCTCTGAGTTTTTGATTCACTTTTGCTTCTCTTACTGCTTCTGCGTAAGAGATGCCTTTGTCGGCTCTAATGTACTGAACTGCTTTAGCATTTTTGTAGTGAATACACCCTTTCCAAGCTGAGCTATGATTCTGCTTGCAGTTTGCGCATTTTTTATGGGTTTCTGTGCAGTGCTCGTAGCTATGGGGCCCTGAACATTTGGGACATACAACACTGGCTTTGCAGTTTTTGGCTGTGTGAGAAGAAATCTTCTGGCAATTAAAACATCTTTTTGGGGTTTCGTAGAAGGGCTTGACTGTGACATTACGGGTCCATAGACAGACAGTATCTGGGAGTTTACTTCCATTGAATACTAACATTATGCTAGTTGTATCTGTTTTGTCCTTTTGCAGTCTTTTAGCGAATACTACATTTTGCTTCGAGAGAGTAGTTCTAATATAGTCTAGCCCAACACTTAGATCAATTCCATAAATTACGCCTTTGCGTTGCTCTCTTTTTTGTTGATACTGTTTTACCGAGACGGGTTTGCCAGCTAGGAGGTCTAACCTAAGGAGTTTTTCATACTGTGTTTTAGATTGGCAGTGGATTTTGAGGTCTCCTCCGGGTAATTCATAGATTGTTTTTACGTCTCCGGCTTGTTGTTGGATGTCTTTCGCAACTTTGGCTTTGGGTAAGCTCGTGGCTTTGATTTGAGTAAGGCTGTGTATGACAGCCACAAAATTGAAAAGACTAGGCCTTTCGGGGAGGGCTCGATGTTTTTGGTGGGTGGGGATTTTTCAGTGTTGATTTCTGATAGCTTCCTTTTAGGTGTTTTTACGGTGGATTGGGAGGCTTCCATTGTTTGATTTGGTTTTGTTAAGATCAGGACTAGTTGTTATTTGGTAAGGAGTGACTTTAGTGATAGGAAATATTAGTCTATGTGCAGAAAGTTCAATTCAAAACTTAGCTCTGGCTGGCTGGTTTCTCTCGCTCTTGTTGTAGTTTGGTAATCCTGTAACGCCGGGGAACCGCAGTGGAACACAAAGGCTTGGAAGTCTAGGCTGGCTTGGCAGATCAAAAACACGTCCGTTCACTCTAAGCGCTGAACAGTCCACCAGCTAGACTGACGCAACAAAAGGGTAGTTTCTGAAAAAGAGCGGCTTCTGATTGGACAAGAGCAGACGGAGATTGGCACTGGCAGCTTGTGATTGGACAATACAAGTGCATACGAGAATTGTAAACGCACTAATAGCGGCTCCCCCAGCGTGGGTGTGTTGTAATGGAGGGGATGATACAGTGACCTGAAATCCTTGTTGTTGTTGTTGTTGTTCTATAATTGACTAGGGGCAATCAGAAAAGGGACTGGACTATACCCTTAGATCTACTATTTGTGTGGGGGGAGGGGAGGGGAGGGGGTGCGGGTGTGTGTGCGTGCGTGCGTGTGTGTGTGTGTGTGTGTAGTAGGTCAACCGCGTTAGGGCCTCATTGCGTGAAGACGGGCCTTGGATGTGTTAAGGATTGCTATCCCCTTAGAGGGTCAAAATTGGTCATTTTTTTTTATTTCTTCATTCAAATATTCACTATTTCCTCTAACATTTGGTGAAAAAATGAAATAAAAATTATAAATAGAAGTGCTTCAATATTAGGATTAAAAATTTAGTTTCCGAGGCCCTGGAACAATTAAACAGATTGCCTTAGGTTGGGCTTGGCTACTATTATTTTTGTCTGTTAAATTTCCCTTTCCAAAACTCATTTCTGTAGTATTATGGTAAGCTAATTATCTATTAGTCCTACTTGTTTACATTAATGTACCCCCTTCTGATCAAAACCATGCAAACATCCTTATTTTTGTTTCTAATTATGACAGTGACACTTCACTCAGACACCCGCCGTGAAGTAATCTACACAGGTGTGAACAAGTTTTAGCAGGGTTTTTTAAGTTTAAATTGGACTTTAAACCGACTTGATGAAAAAAACTTAGTGTAATAGTTATCCAGAATAAACAGGAATTCGAGTAGGTCCCATTAGACAGATTAAAAATGTATTTGACAATAGAATTCAAGCAAAAAATAGGGATTAATTCATCAGATGTATAGCTGGACACATTTTGCCCGATTTCTAGCCTTTCATTTTTGTACAAAATCCGAAATTCAAACGTTTATTTCTCGAAAAGTATCCATGCTACGCTTTTGAAATTTGGCATGCTTGTTACTTATAAGGTGATCTAGAAAACCTTATCTCACTTTTTGTAAGTTTGGCTTCGTTTTTTAATTATCCAACTTTTTAAGACAAACGACCGTAAAAAAGTACATTTTTTTCAATTTATTTTAGTAAAATAGTTATAAAAACTAAACCAGGCAAAAATTTAAAAAAAATGAGATAAAGTTTACTAGTTCGAATTGTCTCCTACCAAGGTATACCATCAAAGTTGAAACAAGACCAACAGTTTTCATGAAATTTCAATTGAAAAATGGACGCTATTGTTTTCATTTTATTGTTTTTAAATTGGAATATTTTCTACACAGTAGCAGCGTCAGTTATACAAATCATATAGTTGGAATCCCTACGATGTATGCTTTCATAAAATATATAGTTTATTATGGTTATCTTGTATATTTATTGATACAGGCGACAAATTGTCATGGGGGTGCAAAAACTGCCTCTAAGGGGATAGCTATCCTTCACACAGATGCTGAGGGCGTTACCGCGGTGGGTCAATAATTCACTCACAACTGATCCGAACTCTTTCCATCCGATCTAATCCGGTTCCATGGTTTATGAGTATAGCTTCTCTATTCCTAGGTCAACAGTTGTCTCCGTTGACGTTTCCCTGCCCTACGACGACCATGCACCAACTCCATGGTGCAGTCCAGGTTCGACATCCCACTGGGTTAGTGCATTGAGGTGTAGGTAGCCGCGTGTGCTCCTAATTCGTGTGCTCCTAATTCGACCCTATTTGCGTTTTGTCTACTATTGCTGACGTCAAAAATGACATCACTTCTAGTCCACGACTACCTACTCGTAGTCTACATGACAAGAGCTCCCCACCCTGCACGCCAAATTTGGATGAGATATATTCTTATTTAGCCGCCTCCTCACCTGTAAATGCCCTTTCTCTGCACTTACTCTACCACTGATGACGTCACAGATGACGTTACCTCAGGTCCAAACCATGCCAGTCTGACTCTTCCCCAAAAAGGCTTCAATATGATACCTCATATGCTCAATTTGGACCAAGGATGGTCCCTAGATCGCCCAAACACGCCCCTGCTCTACCCCAAAATGCCCGCTTTTTTTAGTACCGGCCAAATGTGCATGCATAGCATGACGCGACTTCAAGCAAAATCCATAAAGGTCGTAGTCTACATGCCGAGAACTTCAACTGTCCAACTGCTTATGCGTAGCCTGGCGACATTTCCCTCAAACCACCCCAAGCGTCCTCTGAACACCGAGGTCTTCAATATGACACCTGCACAGCCCACTGGTATCGAGAGTGACCCTATAGATCACACAAAAATGCCCCTTAACGCCTTAAAATGACCACTTTCGCTACTACTCCTCGATTGTGCATGCGCAGCATGACGTCACTTCCACTCCATGCCTACCCACTCGTAGGTTATCCACCAAGAGCTTACATTTGACACCCTGCACGTCATATTGGGATGACATATACCCTATATCGCCGCCTGCGCATCTATAAATGCCCACATGACCCCCACCCCCTAATTATTTTTCTTATCCAATGAGCTGGGGAGCTGCAACTTACCACACTATACTCTCGGGACAAGCTCTACCAGAAAATGTATACAAATCCAAGATGGCTGCTTCGAACGTGTCACAATGAGGTCAATTTCAGAAAATATTTTTTTTCGGTCAGAACGTTTGATTTATGAAATTTCTCCGCAAAAGCTCCATGATAAATTAGTAAATATTGATCTGGTGTGAAATAAAATAGTTTTTGCCCACTTTTCCTCGCTCTCATTTTTTGTCGTTCTCGGAAAATTTGGTAGAGGAACCATAATGAGGAACCATTGAAGGGGGGCGGGGGGAGGGGGGGGTTTGGGCGGGCTTCAATGGCCTGGTAGGGTTAAGACAAGAGCTTCCATGGAAGCATTGGTGTTCTATCGTATATATCTGATATTCAGTGTTTTATTCCTTATTGGAAGTGTAATTAATGTAGTTTTCGAGCGCCTTAGATCTTTAAAGACGAACTGCCATTATACTATTCATGTTGTAGTAATAAGCGTATAAGCTATACTATATGGCGTTTTAGGGAGTATCAAATTAACATAATTAATTTGCGAGAGCCTTGGTTCTTACGAGATGAACTGCTATTAATATAATAATTTTACTCCAATAGCGTATGAGTGTATACCCGCACGGTGTTATATAGTATAGTGTTGTATTCTATTATTATTATTTCGTAGGGAATATCTAATCAATATAATTAATTTGGAAGAGCCCTGGTTCTTAAAGAAGAGAAATATCATAGCATAAAAATATCAATGTTACAATATCAGCGTATAATCATAGATCTGGTACTGGTTTTTATTATAGTGTGTTTATTTCTCTGTTAATAATGGAATATGTACTCAATGTAATTAGCTTGCGAGAGCCTTAGTTCCTAGCGTATAGTCACATAGGTGTATACCAAATGTTTGCGTCCCCACACGGACAACGGAAGTCTGCGTCTGGGGAAGAACAAAAGCGTCAGCCAAAGCTTGATGCTTCGAGTTGATACCCTGCCCAACCCCTTAGGGTCCATACTGGTCCATCTAGGCCTATTTTACGGGGGTTTTCCACATTTTTGAGTGTAGTAGAGTCCGTGTTTCCGCATTTTATTTTTCAGGGAAAATACTATTTTTTGCACCAACCCCACAGATCACGTGACTTCTCCTGTTGCTCGGTCCTCACCCAGAAACTCTGGCTGTGATTGATAGGTGAATATAGGTAAGGGGGCGTGGGGTCAGCAACAACAACCAAAACAAAAAACAAAAAAATAGACTCCTTAGCCGATGTTTTCGGGCTAGCTCGGTCCATGTTGCCATAACAAAATAATTTCAACTCGAGTTGAAACATTTCAACTGAGGTAGAAATTATTTCAACTCGAGTTAAAACGTTTCAACTGAGGTAGAAATTATTCAACTCGAGTTGAAACGTTTCAACTGAGGTAGAAATAATTTCAACTTGAGTTAAAACATTTCAACTGAGGTCGAAATTATTTCAACTCGAGTTGAAACGTTTCTACTGAGGTGGAAATTATTTCAACTCGAGTTGAAACGCTTCAGCTGAGGTAGAAATTATTTCAACTCGAGTTGAAACATTTCAACTGATGTAAAAATAATTTCAACTCGAGTTAAAACATTTCAACTGAGGTAGAAATAATTTCAACTCGAGTTAAAACATTTCAACTTAGCTAGAAATTATTTTAACTCGAGTTGAAACGTTTCAACTGAGGTAAAAATAATTTCAACTCGAGTTAAAACATTTCAACTGAGGTAGAAATAATTTCAACTCGAGTTAAAACATTTCAACTGAGATAGAAATTAACAAAATATGAATAAACTGGCAAAATAAAATCCATGTCCCCTATGAGCCACCGTACATCCTGCCCTAAACACATGTGGATTGATAGTATACATATAAACGGCTTGACTGGTAATCTAAATGTTTGAACATCGGATGAACATGTAAATCAAATTATGTGATTAATGGCCCTTACCCGCATTGAAGCAGTAACAATGGACCAGTCTCGCTGAAAAATACAAAGCTGAACAGCATATGAGTCGAGTTTATTAATAAACTCCATGATCACATGTAGACGTGCTAAATGAACTCCTCATCTTCACAAATCCAGGTAAATCCTAAATCCTCACAGAGGGTTTACCTGGACATTTTTGGTGATTCGAATGAGTTCTATTATCAATATCGTTCATTTCAATCCTCGTGCTTGTTTTGAATCAGCATGTCGGTGAACCTGTGGTTTTTGCTTTGACTTCCCATGTCGATTTCAGCCTGACATCAAAGCAGTTTGGCCCGCGATAAAATTCAAACCTATCACATCTCTCAGCGTATTGGTGTGATCAGCTACCTAAGCGCGTTCACTTATTGGTTTGCTTTAGAGGAAACCTCTAGATCTATTCATATCCAGAACTGATATGGATAACTAACAAATCCAGTCTATCGACCTTTATAGATCGATCGATACACTGGCTCGCGATGACGGAACTTGCTTAGCATAGATTGAATTTACATCCATTCAGAAAGTGGCAGTGGCACACACGCATAGCTTAATTTGTAAAAATTAAAAAATATAATAAAACTTCCATATGAACTGTTCGTATGTTATAAAACATTCAGCAATACATTTAGCAATTGCCTTACTAATGTAGGGTTATTGGAAGACATTAATTTAGGCTTACAAATTTTCACCTCCTAAGAGATTGGGAAAGATAGAATCAACCACCTTCCTCCTTTCAGATGTAAGGCACAATCCAAGAAGAAATGATGCTCAGCTTCTACTACCGCACATCTGTACTCTATGGGTGTATTATAGTATCTCCCCCGCTCAATTTAAGGGAATGCGCACTGGTACACTCTTAAAACACAAATGTTGAATTTAACATCTAGAGGGTTGGAGGAGGGGAAGCATTTAGAAAGTGTTGTTAAACCACGTTTAAGTGTTGGATGCAACAGCTTAAAATGTTGCATTTAACACTTAAAAGTGGTGAATACAACACTTTCTAAAATGCTTTCCCTCTTTCAACCCTCTAGATGTTAAATGTAACATTTGCGTTTTGAGAGTGTACGAAAGCGAAGTAATGCAGGTTTTCTATGTCAATAGAGGTTTTCTATGTCAATAGCACATATTCCATCTCGAAAGGTCGTTTAAATAATCTGTAAGTCGCGAGTTTTATCATGGATATACTATTGATTCCTTCCATTATCGGAAATCATTTTAAAAAGAGCTTCTTCAATAAAATTAAAGGTAGCATTGGAGGTATTTACAAGGCTTTTGCACTTGTTACTTACCGGTACGCTAGAGATTTTCACTTGATCGTATATGCAGGTTGATAATGGTCATATTTTGTCTATCTGCGCGAACCCAGTCGAATCAAATCGAGACAGAGATTTGCCTGGGCCAGAGTTTACGAGTTGTTATTGCGCAACGTCCGGTCACATGACTCCCGGCCATGGGTTGGCCGATAAACAAGGCGATGATTGAGCTCATGTTGTGCACAGTGTCCTGACCGTCGTTTGTCCGGTAATACACGCATCCGCACTGGAGGAGTGGTGGAGAAAGGCATGTTCAGAAGCACAGGGGAGTGTTTAGGGAGCTGTTGGCCATGCTTGGACCCAAATTGATCGTGCGTGCTGTTATCGTGAAGGTCTTGTTGAGTAGAATAAGACTAGCATGATTGACTGATGATTCGTGCACGCGCACTCGAGGAGTAGTACAGAAAGGGCAATTTCAAATGCGCATTCGGGAGTAGGTGCCTAGCCACACCCTTATGCGCTGGCATGGGGTGGACATGTGAGGATGAATGATTTCTCGTTGTGTAGTGTCTGGACAATCGTGGGTCCGGTTATACGCACATGCACACTGGGGAATAGTAGAGAAAAGGCATGTTCGAATGCACATGATTGTGTTTGGGGAAATGTGAGCCATACTAGGTCCCAATGTGTCGTGCACGGTGTCCTCGAAAAGTGTCTTCGGTGATACGCCCATGTGCTGTCGGGAAGTAGGAGAGAATGGGCAATTTCGGATGCGCACTCGGGACCAGGCGCCTTATATACGTTCTATCACGGATAATGTAGGTTGTAGTTTTTGTGTTACTATATCGTGTTGACTACTGATGGATAATGCAGCCGTATTCTGAGGTCTGTGCTCACTTATTGCAAGTTTTCTCTTAACTACTTCACTCAGCACTAGGAACCCTAATAATACAACTCATCGCTGCATTGATAGCTGAATGCCATTTGCGCACATTACGTATAGAGAGGATAAAAAGGGATGGGTTGCGGACTCCAGAGTTAGTTGTGCATAATATCGGCTCTAGTACGGAAGCGCTCACCTGTGCTATGAGTACTAAAGTCCACCCCTCCTGTTTTGGTCCGGACCGTTGTACGTGGTGCGCACCCGCCGAACTATCACACTCTCATTGTGAGATCGGGCACAACGTCTTAAAATGCAACGTTCCACCGACCAAGTGCACCTGGGTTCACGTAACCTTGGTGAGAAAAAAACATCTTCCAAGCCAAGAAGAAAAGGATCTTTCCTTACAGGCGAGTTTCTCGGTGCCATCTTAGCTCCGTTTTTCGCTTTCGTGGTAATGGGTGGACTTTTGGGTAGATGATGCAGCATACGAAGAAGTGACCCAGGTCAAACCACGTCTTCTCCAAGCCCTGCAATCTTCGTACTCGATTCCACCTACTATGAGAACGTTGAACTAGCTTGATAAAAACATCAGCTGGATTTTACAAGGGAGAGAATTCAAGCAACAGATAGAAAACAGCCCCTTTTGTGCCGCAGCGGTACATCACGTTTATGGGACAATAAAAAAGACACATTTGGTTTACCATCCCCACCATCAGCCCCACCATCAGCCCCACAACGGATAGCAGTAGTAGTCACTAGCCTAACGGCCTTGTTCCAGAGGTTGGGTGACGTACTGTTGGAGCTGTTGAAAGACAAACCTGACATCCTGGAACGATAAACGTTCCAACACTTATTGTCGAGAACCGAATGGTCTCCGAAACCCACACGGTAGATTTAGTGAATTATATGATGCGTCAAGCCACGCCCCACAAGCGTTTGCACAAGGATTCAAAAGCATGCATGTTCCACGAGATATGGTGGGGAATCCCCAGCGTTGGACCTAGATGCAACAGCAAAAGCATCAGCAGACTGCCATGAGACTTCCCAAAACACCACATCGATCCAGATCCGTGACACGCTCCCACGCACTACCCCAGTCACGACCCCGATTCCAGGCTTGTAAGGTTTCTTAAAATGGGGCATGCCGAGGGAAACGTCAGTCGTGTTGTATTACTTCACATTGCCTAGTAATATCTCAGTTAGTCTGTTCCCGGACAACACCCCAATTCATTAATTCATGCAACAGCCGCACCCCTCACATCTCCCTGGACGATGAGAATGTAGCCTGGCGGATATCCAGTACCGGTATACGTGGTACTAGTCCGACATGCAGCCCCTACATGCTATTTAATAAACTGATATCATGTAGAATAGATATCAGTTTATTAAATAGCATGTAGAGGCTGCATGTCGGACTAACGTGGTACAACGTGCAAGAAGGTGGTACGAAATCATGTATGAGAGCAAGACCTATACCTTCAAACTTTCTGAAGGCCCCGCTGCGTTAATGTTGGCCTCACGCGATCTGATGAAGAATCGGACGAGAGCCCGTAAACAGATCGATAGGTCGAAAACCCTGGGGCGGGCTGGGGTGGGCACACACTACGAACACGATCAAAAGTTCCAGTTGGTCCTGGCGATAACATGCGCTTTAACGCGAGTCCGACGTTACAGCAGCTGTTGGGATTGTCGGTCGAACAAAAACCATGCCCTGTATTTGGGGTCATATGACCTGTACATCTATTCTGGCGTGATCGAGAAACACATCGTCTGGAATAACCCCCTGCTAAGCATCTCTCCCGTGAAATGTCAATACAAGATCAAGACATGCAAAATTTCAACCCATAGCTCTATCTACCGATCCGACAGACCGACATCCGCACCATCAAAATCGACATGTAAAAGATGAAGATTTTAGGCGCTACCGAGATTCGATCCAAGGTCCTCTTACTTGCAGGAAACAAGCCTATGTTTATGTATACTATGATTGTCTTTTTGAATTTGGTGCTAATACTGTTATGTGGAAAATGGAATAGGTCTTTGGATTATGGACGCGGATATTCTCTAATGGACGACGGCTGGATTATGAATGACGGACTAGACGCTTGTAATTGGCACACCAGCGCTTTACCGACTGAGCTAAAGGGAAATTCCCACAAGCTGTAAGCTAATATAAGCACTGGTACCTCTCCCCTTCCGACATCAACCCAGGTTCTCTGGTCCAGAGCCCCACGTTCTATAAACCAGTGGTCACAGCACCAATGTAAAGGATGAAGATTTTTAGGCGCTATCGGGATTCGATCCGGGGTCCTTTTACTCGCCACACCAGCGCTCTACCGACTGGGCTAAAGGATAATTCCCGCTAGCTGTAAGCTAGTATAAACACTGGTGCCTTCCGTTACAGATATAAGGGATAACACCGAAGGACCGATCGTCTTCTAACAGATCCGATCGCCGAACTTCGCATGATGAAGGTGGTTCTACTCGTGCAATTATACCAAACAAGCATGAGATGGCATCCCCTTCTTTAGGAAGAGGTGCATTCAACGGGACCACGGACTCGGGAACGTGCTTGGGAGCATCCCACTCGGAGCTTAGGCGCGTGGTCAAAGCGATCTGGATACTAGTCGTCCGAAGTGGTATGCTAGCCCTGGATGATTCGTTCAGCGGTGCTTCCGTCCCAGATGCAGCCAGACCCAAGGTGTATTCCATGCCATGAAGATCTGACGGTGAAACATATTCTTATCGAATGCATCGATTTTAAGATTGTAAGAGATGCTTTTTATCGAGCGACTACTTTGGAAGATCTTTTTAGTCGTGTGACGGAGGCTGCATCTTGGGTTATTCGAGAGAAATCGGTTTGTTACATAAGTTTTAATGTGTTTATGTTTTCATGCGTTGGATTACTAAGTTTTTGGCTTGAGTACTTAGAATTTTGTTTGATCGTCGCTATACAGCTGAAATATAGCTGAACGCGACATTAAACCTTAATTCTCTCTCCTGCAGTCAAACGCCGAGCAAAAGAAGCGGGAGGCGTCTTCGTCGCCAAAGCGGAACAAGCCATGGGTCAAACGACTAATTACCCTCAGCCCCAAATCTCAGTTCAAGTCGACTTCCCATCAGGCGACGACGCACATCAAAGCGGTGAAACATAATGACCTTGATCCATCCAGAAATCGTGCCACTCTACCAACAGTGAATTTGATTTGTGGATCCTATTGATGACTCAGATCAACAAGGGCCTATGGGCTGAACATCTGCCTCTCGCCAGCATCACCGATTCGGGACCCATGGAGGTAATCACCGACTCGGATACGGCGTACTTGGATTTTGCCCACTCCTATTCGGAACTGGAAGCCGAAATCGTCAATAGGGACAGGATCAATCTCTAGGATGATGTCTGACTCCACGCTTTGCTCCAGCAGGTGGATGCGATTCTCAGTGACAAAATCGTGAGTGCCTCGACTAACACGTACCCCTATGGTTCCTATATCGAAACGTTGTTATCGTATTGTCTAACTTGACGGCACCCTTGTTCTACTGGTCGAGTTTGACGGATGGATAAAACGGCGGGGTTTCACAGCGAACAGTCGATTGGTGGATCTCATGGGACGTCTGCACACGGATCTGCTCATGCAAGACCGCTATCTCTTGAACGGAGGGCCCATCAAACTCCGACTGACGCGTGCGACATCGACCTTTTCCCTTGATGGCCACCGGTGCAGAGCTCGACTAGCAGATCGTCTTTCAAAAGGCCGCCTTGTATGTCAACGCCATCAGATCCTTGGAGAAAACCCCAGCTCTATACCTCATATGACGACTGCAAACCAAAGTGTTTCATCCCGGCTCGAAATCGGGTAACAGACCAAGACATTTTTTTCCATAGGGGATCTCCCCAATCGACTGGGTATTACCTGCGTGGGAAACACCAGATTCAACCAGGCGTATGTGGACAAATTCTTCCACTTCAAACATTTCAAGATCAACTTTGTGGCACTGCATGTGAACTACATTCGGAGGTACCACAACCTCTTTGCAGCGACGGGCCAAATCGATCAGGACAAATGGAATCACATCGATGTAGCCTATCGTGGCGAGTAGACGTTGCTCCTCGATCTCACCCCGAACTTAGACATCGACCATCAGCTGAGACTGGTCAAGAAAGTCAACTTGCTGTTGGAAATCTACTTCGGATCACCCTCCCTAGCATCATCCATGTAATTTGCTATGTCAAATTTGGCATCATTCAAGTGGACAAAAGCCGAAACTTTCTCTGCGTCTATTCCACAACCCAGATATCAACCGCGTTCGATAACGATTCGGACCCGATGGCTCACCTCGGTCAACATGAGCTGTCATTTTCTTGACAGAAAACCAGAGCAAATACCTTGATCTGTACGGACTCCCGTCCATCCATCCAGAACAAACTGCCTTCAAGAACGAAGGCACAGAGACCTGATTCTAGAACATCCAAGCATTACAACACCTCAACAATAGCGCTTGTGGATTCATAGTTGGACTCAAAGCAAAAGGCTTAACAAAATAACTAGTGTATTTTGTAGTCAGTCCGTGTTTTCCGAATCCGTGTTAGAATTTCTTAATGTAATTTTGTTGTAAACCAGGCTTTCGCTGTGGTTAGTGTGGAAATCTCCGAGCTTGAACAAAAATGTGGGATTCCAATTTTAACCTAGGTGATATAGGCCAGCCAAGCAGCGAACTAGGGAAATAGCCAACCAGTGGCCAAGGGTGGGCCCAAATGGAGCCAATCAGTACTCCAGGAAACGAAACAATGGAAGAGCTCCGCAGTGATATAGAAAAAGATATCATCCCACAGGCCAAATACATGAATTGGTCTTTGTGAAGAGCGGGCGTTCCAGCTTAAAGTTTTGACAAGCAAAGATCATGGAGAGTTATAGGTTCAAAGCTGAGGGCGGGATGAGAAAACAAAAGAGAGAGAGAGAGAGAGAGAGAGAGAGAGAGAGAGAGAGAGAGAGAGAGAGAGAGGGGGGGGGGAAGAAACGAGTAGAGAAACAGTTTCCCCTCAAGATAACGACCAGGAAGCGATGAGAATGTCCACAGGGGCTGTTCGGTGACCGATACAATTCTCAGCGATGATCGTGATAGAAAGAAGTAGAGGTTGTACAGAACGGGTGATAGAGGGTGTAACCGGCAAATGGGAGTGAGGATCGTCCACCTGGGCTGATCAGCTGAACTAGACCGGATCACCACCACCGCTGAGAACGGGTATCATTCGACATCAACCTGGCAATACGTCGCTTGCGTATACGGGTGTAGGTAGACGCCTGGTCCCGAGTGAGCGTCCGACGGTGGAGGCGCTTTCTCTACTACTGATAATGTCAGTCACGTAGTATGTAATATGCCCTTTCTCTACTACTCCCCCGTGAGCAGGCACGTATCGTCGGAACGATAGCTCATTCACCCCCACATGCCCATCCCTATGGGCTAGCGAATAAGGATGTAGTTAGGCCCCTGGTCCCAAGTGCATGACAGTCAGGACACTCTACATGACGAGAGCTCATTCGTACCCACACGCCCAAGCCTTCGGGCTAGCGTATTTGAGTGTAGGCAGGCGCATATTCCAGAGTTCGCATCCGACTGTATCTGCGCTTTCTCTAATACTCTATGACTACGCACGTTGGGCAAACCGATTCTCGTCAGATCATCGAAGTTAAGCAACGATGAGCCCTGTCACCGAGCGCTATACTGGCTGATCAGTGTCCAGGATAATAGGAGCATGCGCTATGCGAAATGGAGCATGCTCTGTGGGGAGGATGATAGTGATTTAGCTGAAAAGGTATTGAAAGTGACGTTAAACCCTATTCCCTCACTCACTCACTCATAAGTGGATGAAACCAAATCCTGAGGGACATATGGGGTCAAGGTATACACATGCCAAATTTTGTAGGCTTGTGCTCCACCACCCAGCGATGTTGTATATCAAATTTGAAGTCGCTAGCTCCAACGGTTTGGCTTGTATCTCGTTAACGTCGTTATGTGGCTGTTTCCGTTATGTTGCCACGAAGAACACAAAAATCGTCAGTGTACCGTGCTCGAACTCGAGAAGCTTATGGTCTGTAACGGATCAGCAATACTGTATTTTGTGAAGTCTCCAGCTGCACCGGTTTGGCTTATAGAGCGTTAACGTCATCATACGGACAGGTAGACTGGACCCAGCCCCAGTAGTATACAGTGCGTAAATTGACTTAACTTGACCTCAGAAATTTGCATATGACCTTTGTGACGTCACGCATCAGCCAATCAGGAGCGAGTATTGATGTCACGTGGTGTGTGTGGTGGGAGGTGGGTACAAGATGGCGGTCTGTTTTTGTGTCGTGTGGTGGGAGGTGGGTACAAGATGGCGGCCAGTTTTTGTGTCGTGTGGTGGGAGGTGGGTACAAGATGGCGGCCAGTTTTTGTGTCGTGTGGTGGGAGGTGGGTACAAGATGGCGGCCTGTTTTTGTGTCGTGTGGTGGGAGGTGGGTACAAGATGGCGGCCTGTTTTTGTGTCGTGTGGTGGGAGGTGGGTACAAGATGGCGGCCAGTTTTTGTGTCGTGTGGTGGGAGGTGGGTACAAGATGGCGGCCTGTTTTTGTGTCGTGTGGTGGGAGGTGGGTACAAGATGGCGGCCTGTTTTTGTGTCGTGTGGTGGGAGGTGGGTACAAGATGGCGGCCTGTTTTTGTGTCGTGTGGTGGGAGGTGGGTACAAGATGGCGGCCTGTTTTTGTGTCGTGTGGTGGGTGCTGGGTACAAGATGGCGGCAATAGTGGATGGTGTGAGTGAGTGCAAGAATGTATTCATCCGCGGTGATGCAGTCATGTCTGGCCGTGATTCGGTCTCGGGAAAAAGCTTCCGCGGAGAAAAAGTAGTCCCTAGATAAAATGGTCCGATGGGGTCGAGTGAGGTATCAAAGTGAAGCTTAGGTGAGGGGGCATCTAATGGGCTGGGTGTGGGATTGAAATATCGGCATTGTGCGCATGCGCGGTGGCCGAAGGGTATGAAAATAGCCTTTTTGGAGCTAGGGGATTGACTACTGGTCCAGTGGGGTCGAGTGAGGTATCAATGTGAAGCATTCATGAAGGGGCATCTAATGGGCTGGGTGTGGGGTTGAAATATCGGTATTCTGCGCATGCGCGGTGGCCGAAGGGTATGGAAATAGCCGTGTTGGAGCTAGGGGATTGACTACTGGTCCAGTGGGGTCGAGTGAAGTATCAATGTGAAGCCTATATGAGGGGGTATGTAATGGGCTGGGTGTGGGGTTGAAATATCGGCATTCTGCGCATGCGCGGTGACCCAAGGGTATGGAAATAGCCGGTTTGGAGCTAGGGGAGCCACTAATGGACCGATGGGGTCGAGTGAGGTATCAAAGTGAAGCTTATGTGAAGGGGCATCTGATGGGCTGGGTGTGGGGTTGAAGTATCGGCATTCTGCGCATGCGCGGTGGCCGAAGGGTATGGAAATAGCCTTTTTGGAGCTAGGGGATTGACTACTGGTCCAGTGGGGTCGAGTGAGGTATCAATGTGAAGCATTCATGAAGGGGCATAGGTTGGGCTGGGGGTGGGGTTGAACTATACCGTTTAGGTGTATTGATGATAATAAAATTTAAAGATCACATGTCCAACACATACTCACATAATGAAAGCAAGAATCGAACTTGCCACCCCTCGAGATGAAGTGGCGCATTGTAGAAAAACGTATAAAAGGAGTCGATTTTTAGGGTAGGGGTGTTTTCAATTTGACTTACCTGACCTGTTTGCCTGCCTGCCTGCCTGCTTGCCTATCCGCTTGTATGAGACGAAAAGCATGAGACGTGGAGAAGATTTTCCCTGGGACCCAGCAGTACCTCCGGTTGAAGTCTTGCCTGAAGATGAGCGTGTCAGGGACATTTATCAACGTCACTGGGCTACCATACGCCATTGTTTCCACCGTGACCGTCGTCTATTGGACTTGTATAACTACCGACTGCAGGACCTCACGTATCTGTCTACCTATGCCGAGAATATTTTCAGAGATCAGGTGACAGCGTTCAAGTTGAATATGACATTCGGGTACATTTTACGGCACAAGGAGACGGACCAGCTGCGGTATTATTATCCCAGTAATAATACCTATGTGTTTGATCAGCCGTTCACGGTGACGGATGCGATTTCTCTGGAGCCACTCATCGACCAATTGACTACGTTGGATCCATTGGAATGGGCCCGGTTGCAACGCCCCAATACCCAATGGTTGGTGGAAATGGTGACCAACGTCACATTTTTTGTCACGAAAATGAGAGATCATCCTATCGGTGGGGTCGAGTGAGGTATCAAAATGGTTTAAGATGGCGGATTGTAGAAAAACGTATAAAAGGAGGCGATTTTTAGGGGTGGGGTGTATTCATTGCACTACCCTGCGTAGCACTCTGACTGACCTGACCTGCCTGCCTGCCTGCCTACCTGCCTGATTCACCTGACCTCACCTGACCAGCCAGCCTGCTTGCCTACCCGCTTGTATGAGACGAAAGCATGAGACGTGGAGAACATTTTCCCTGTCACCCAGCAGTTCCTCCGGTTGAAGTCTTGCCTGAAGACGAGCGTGTGAGCGACACCCGCACTCTTACACCGGACTGCACCCTATTGTTGTATTCCAAACGTGTGGAGCTCATCGATGACGACAGTAGGTGTTGGTGTACGTCTGAACCAGCGCGTGTCTCTTTATCCCCGGAAGGCTGGACTACCTTGAAACGGGTGTTATGGGGTGACCTCGACGGTGATAGCATTCACCTGTGTGACGACGTCTACATTTTCCGCGGTCCCTATTTTGCTCGACTCCTCTGTCTCAAGCAAGGTGGTTTTACTCTGCACCCTGATCTATGGACAGCCTTGGAAAAAGTAATCCCCATGGTCGATGAAGTACTATCTCTATAGGAGCCACATAACCCATCAGAATACTGCGTATCACGGACTACACCCGTATAGCTACATCTGGTCTATAAAACACGTCCCTCTGCATCCTACACCTTCATT
Organism: Hanleya hanleyi; assembly: GCA_036873755.1. Lineage (NCBI taxonomy): Eukaryota > Metazoa > Mollusca > Polyplacophora > Lepidopleurida > Hanleyidae > Hanleya > Hanleya hanleyi. The sequence goes on along the minus strand of JAVTVY010041508.1, from coordinate 1,013 downwards.
TCTACGGTTGCAGAGCCATGGCGGAGATCCAGCCCCATGCGACTCGCATTTTACAGTATGCCACCGTGGTGAATTCATTCACGGTTACCGAGCAGTGGTCCGGTCCATGTTTGCAGATGGCGCCGACAACGAGGGACGACGCCAGATCCTGAACGAGTTCACAGAAGCGGTCCTCCACAGAGTGCACTCGATGGAGAGGCGTGCCATCACTCACCACTACTGGACAATGACAGCCACCCTTGATGCTCGGGCTATGCACCACGAGCGCTCACGCCGGAACCAGCACCGGCTGGTTGGCCTCATACTAGTCTGTGCCCTATTGACCCTGGCGCTGTGGTATTGACACTATAAATACCAGGGTCAGACAGAGTGTGTCATTCACCGTTCGACATTTAGAGCAAGCATGTCACTACGAGCCATCCTGCCTCTTACACCTTACCCGGTGGGGTTATATGTCTATCAAGATAAAGTCACCCTGGTGGAAGACGGTGGAGCTATTTGCTGGGCGCCCGCTGAGACTTTATCGAATACGGTGACACTACAGCGTGATGGCTGGACTAAATTTAAACGGGTGTTGAGCGGTGAGTTGGACGGACACCTCATCCACATGGACAATGCCATCTACGTATGCCGTACCGCTCTCTTCCCACGCCTGGGTCGCTACCAAGATCCTACGCGAAGTTTCATCCTAACTCCCTCTCTGTGGTCAGCCTTGGAGAAAATAGTGCCTATTGTAGACCAGCTGTTTACACCGGACGAGCGATCATCAGAGGAGTTGGCGTGGGCTCGTGCTATGGAAGACGCGCTGGCTGAACCCCATGAACAACTGTCTAGTCATGAACCCGACGACGACGAGGCCATTGATTACCCGGCTGAACTGAGTCAACCAACACAACGGTGATAGAAACTTGTTATAAATAAACCATACTCTCCGGGTCCATCATCATTGTGTCACCATGAAGCGCTGGGAGAAGGTGTTGGATAACTTATACTACAGTCCCGGCAGTCCGGCG
>JAVTVY010041507.1:0-17747 GCA_036873755.1 Hanleya hanleyi | reverse complement strand
GTGGAAAATGGAATAGGTCTTTGGATTATGGACGTGGATATTCTCTAATGGACGACGGCTGGATTATGAATGACGGACTAGACGCTTGTAACTGAAAAATGTCAAAATTTGGACCAGTGTAATTCCTGATGTACTGACATATATTGAAGCCCCTCGGGCTCTTTTATCTACGGCATGAAAGAAGTTGGCCATGTTGGCCAAAAAGTCACAATCAATTTTACCAGAAACAAATCAACACTATTTCGTACGTGTCCAGGTTGTCAAAATCACTGACAATGAAATGCAAGTTGGAGTATTTAATCTGAATAAATTTCAAAGCTGTTCACATGAATTTTAAGCCATGATTTAATTGGGACTGTTCATATGAATACGATGAGAATAATTGAATTACATAGTGTTCATGGCACAATAGATTCAAATACAAGAGCATCGAACTGAAACTGAATGGCAGCTCTGTAAATCCACCAAGAGTGTCCTGGTCCATAAAACTTCAGTTTATTGGCATGACAATAATTAGCTCCAAATTTAAGCTACATGTACCATGAAATAAAAGTATCCAAGACCAAGGTAGGTTTTCAATGACAACAATAAGGCGGTACTTCTAGTTTGTCATCAACTCCATGACTGACAAGTACAATGTATATCACTGTATCATGTATGGCAGGGCACGTTTTTTTATGGGAATCAGCGGAATCCGATTCCCGTAATATTCCCGCAAGCGGAAATCATGGGAATCCGGATGGATTCCCGCATCTGCAATTTTTGAAATGGAGAAATTGAATTTTAGGCCACACAAAGTTATAAAGTTGGTTCTCATGCATTTTTTCTCACAACCATGCGGGCAGGTTGTCATTTTTACCCCTCAGTCCGATTGGGCCCAGGGGTATTGTTGTCACCCCACTGTCTCTCCGTCCACTTTTTGCCCGGACTCCAGATGTACTATCTGTCCTCTATAGAATGTGCACATGTAATCTATAGATATATGTGCCTTTTGTATGATTCATTGGTCAGATCCTTGTCTGTCCGTTCACTTTTTTGTCCATCTATATCATGGTTTAATTCGAAGATTATCTATTATGGGCCTTCTTGTCTTAAGTTTCTAAAATCCAGTGATGGTCAAATCATTTATAATTTCCCTGTATTCAGAAATGTTTTCTTTTCATTCTACTTCCAATATATTCATGGAATGTTCCAAGCGTTTTACCTGATCTACATAAATCTACATACATGAGCCATTTTCATGAAAATGTACAAATAACGGTAAAGATAATTTTTTTTACATTTTGTTCATTTTACAATTTACAAAGATTTGCTGGAAATGCCACATGATTAAATATTTTATAGTTTTTTTCCATTGTAAAATGTGTATTTTGGCAAAGATAACTGCTTTGAAAGATTAAATTTTCAAATCTGAAAATGAATTTGTCTTTACCATTACCGTTGTAAATGCAGTTTGAAAGTTAATAATTTTTAAACAACACAGTATTTAATAAAAAGAACCTTTCTGTTGGATACTATTATGTAAAACATATGAGAATATAAAGTCCTGTTCATTTCACATATCTTGATATGTGAAAAATATTACAAAAAGATTGGATTTATTCAACTGTCTTTACCATTACCAGAAAAGTGTTTTGGAGAAATTTAGCACAAGAAATGTCATATAGAGGGCATCACTGTCATTGTTAAATATAACAGGTTGAGGGCAGCCATTTTCCGTCCGGCCTTGTGGCAACAGAGCCCATGTTTTCTACAAATTTGAACAAGCTGAGTAGCTAAGCTAGCAGGTCCTCCGCCAAGTAGCCTGTTTGACAGCTTGCAGCATATACGCTTCCAATATCTCCTTAAATATAACTCGGAAAGTGGATATGTGTATGTGTAAAGAGACGTTTATCTGGAATTGTTGAGACAATTTGAGGAGGTTTGGGAAGCAGTAATGGGTAACACTGGAATGTAAGTCTGTAGTTGTATATGGATTTGTTGATGGTGAGGTTTATAAATCGATGGGTGGAATAGATCAAGATATTGCGTTCACATTGGTACAATATGGGTGAGTGAAATCCAAGATGGTCAATGGCAGCCATCTTGGATTACATACTACCTCAATACCAATGGCTGTCTGACTGATGTGAAGCACCCTCTCGAGTTTGAAGTCGATTGGTCAAATTGTTCTCGAGATATCACGTTCACAAGATCCGAGACGGATGGAATCCAATATGGTCAATGGCAGCCATCTTGGATTACGTACCTCAGTAAAAATCAATACCAATGGCCGTCCGACTGACGTTAAGAACCTTCCCAAGTTTGAAGTCGATTGGTTGAATTGTTCTCGAGATATCGCGTTCACAAGATGTGGAACGGATGGAATCCAATATGGTCAATGGCAGCCATCTTGGATTACGTACCTCAGTGAAAATTAATACCAATGGCCGTCTGACCGATGTGAAGAACCTTCCCACGCTTGAAGTTGATTGGTGGAATTGTTCTTGAGATATTGCGTTCACAAGCTGAAGGACCAACAGAATCCAATATGTTCGATGGCGGCCATCTTGGATTGCTTACCTCAGTGAAAATCAATACCAATGGCCGTCTAACTGATGTGAAGCACCTTCTTAAGTTTGAAGTCGATTGGTCGAATTGTTCTTGAGATATCACGTTCACAAGATGTGGAACGGACACAATCCAATATGGTCGATGGCGGACATCTTGGATTACGTACGTTAGTGAAAATCAATACCAATGGCCGCCTAACTGATGTGAAGCAACTTCTCAAGTTTGAAGTGAATTGGTCGAATTGTTCTCAAGATATCGCGTTCACAAGATGTGGGACGGACGGACGGACGGACGGAAGGACGGACGGACGGACGGCTAGCATTTCCAAGTCCTCCCACTTCGTGTGTGTCGCACTTATTGTCTGTCTTTTACTTACCGTTACTGAGTTGTATCAGTTAAGTTATTTATGATTGTTACCAAACAAAGCACAAGAAATCTGAAAGTGTATATCAAGATAAATTCACCATGAAAGACACACTAATCCAGTTCAGCTGGCCTCATGCTGACATAATCTGTCTTTACCGTTACTCAAACTTGTCTTTACCGTTATCAATGCCATAACGGTAAAGGCAGGAATGTAACGGTATTAACAAAATTTCTTAGTCAACTAACACAGTTATTGAGAAAATTGAAGTAACATTTTGCTTATAAATTTTCCTGGAACTTGAAAAAAACCCCAAAAGAATGTTTAGAAAAAGGCAGCTTGAGTTTCATAATCAGTTCTCCGGTGTTAAACTTAGGACTTATAAGTCTTATTTTCATAGGGAAACCTATCTTAATACTATTAAGTTTACCGTACTGAATATACACAGGAAATATAGCAGCGAGCTGCAATCCTCGGGTTGCAAGCACCATCACAGCCAATGAGCAACAGCATTAGTTCAGATGTGTTCAGTTTCTGTCAATTTTCTTGGGTCAATACTCAATTTGAAAATTTTCCAAAAATTCAATTTGCAATAGTGAAATTGGAACACATGTAGTAAAAAAGTGTCTAATAAAACCCCTGATTACTGTAAATTTGTTTGCCAAGATTTAGTATTTGACATGTAATAAGCTGTGCAATTCAGTTTCATCTGTTCTACTGGCACTGGCTTGAACCACCAAACTGGTTTGCATTGCACTTCCACAGGCGCCACGCACATAACGCCAGGCTGTCACGCACTTAACCGCACCATTATTTAGATATTCAATATTTTGATAAAGACAGTTAGGATTTGTTTGTATGATAAAGTTAAATGTCCATATAAGGGTATTTTAGCAAAATGGATGATATTTGATAACAGGAGTAATTTTTTTAATGATTAGACTGCGTCTAAAATTTTCAATTTTGTGCGTCACGCTGTGTTTGGTGCTGCTTAGATCTCCTGTTTATCATAGATGTTTAACTCTGACCACATACACTATTAGACTTCACCTACTTCTACAAACAGCATTTAGAGTGGATGCAACAGTGGAGAAATTGCTGCCTGAAAATTTCCTTCCTGGATGTCACGCACGTAACGCCGGAATCGACTAATTACTGTTGTTAACATTGTATGTGGACTGACATTATGGACAGACAGACATGCCTATTTCAAAGATTTTTAACATACTGCCAGAATTTACACAGATGAAATGAAGATCAGATAGATTATTTATAACCTCTAATATCTACATGAACATGTACTATCAGGCAAATTGATATAGCAAATGCAATATTTTTACCATATGTCATTCATTGCTAACATTACATATGTTACACATGTGGCAGTTCTAATTATACATTCAGACAGACAGATAAAACTGATGAATTAGCTATAAAAATCAATATTACACACTGCTATTATCAACCAAATCTGCTTGCTTTGTCAGTTCTGCCAATTGAAAAAAGGAAAATCTATATTTGCAACAAAATTTTCAAAAATCATACTTGGTTGTACAGTATTGCTATTAATGTTGCTAACATTACATAAGTGGACACACAAAACAAAATGGATTTTCACATTCAATTGCACACCACATGACTCATCAATTACATAGTTAGTGGAAGTGCTGTTTGGGAAATACAGACTTGCAATAAAAGGTTGAGGAACTGCTATAAAATAGAGAAAAGGTTGAGCAATGTTGTTGCTGATGTTAATTTAATTGTGGACAGAAATTCTATTTCAAGCTAGCAGTTTTTGAAAACGTTATGTTTTATATAATTTTTTAATATTTTGGTTGATTTTATGTACTGAATCAGCCACACATAGGATTTTTCCCTACCAACTTCATTAACTCATTCGGTACCAATGACGCAAAAAGGCGACAAAATAATTTCCTGTCTCAATCCCGTTGACGACTTTTGGCGTAATTTATTAAAGCCTCCCCAACCCCAATGACGCCAAAAAGCGACATCTAAATGTTTTCTATCCGTCAAATAATACCCCAATGCGTCTGCAATGTAGCATTTTACGCGAGCACCTCGAGTGAAACGTGCCCAAATTTATATATTTTTGAAAAGCCTAAACCTTCAACATTCGGATTATCAAAGAATGTTTTCATTTTGACAAACAAATAAAACAAGATCGAGAGTGAAACGAACAAATAATGGGGAAAATATGGGGAAAATGTGGAACTACAAAATGTTCACAATTTTACCATGTCAGTAAATGTTGCTACAGAATGTAAATTCACTCAGTAATCCCGTTCAAATCTCTCTATTACTGAATCTCTAATCGTTCCATGAAGATGAAATCCATCAGATCCACTCCGTAAACTTTATGTAAACACATGTGTCGGTAAATATTGACCATTTTCATCTCGCGCCATGCTTGAAACGAACTGTAATGATCGAATTGATAAATCGCGTGCCTTCGTTTTAGTCACATGACTAACAACAACCAACCGAAGCGCTGAAGTTTCCGCGTGGTTCATTGGCGCATACGACAGATTCGTGAATTCATATTTATATCTAATCGTAGCTTTCGTAATATTAGCCATCCATTGTAACTATGACGAGATTGAGAAAGCCCAGGGAATCACCTTTCCAACGTTACAAGCGTCTGGTCCGTCATTCATAATTCAGCCGTCGTCCATTAGAGAATATCCGCGTCCATAATCCAAAGACCTATTCCATATTCCATATAGCAGTATTAGCATCAAATTCCAAAAGACAATCATAGTATACATAAACATAGGCTTGTTTCCTGCAAGAGAGAAGCGGTCAACAATTTTCAATGATGCCGGCAAGACATCATGATGTTCCAAAAGTATCAAATCCGTATCGCTGATCAGTATTCTTAATCCATAATATTCGTTGTAAAGCCGTCATCTAAAGAATGATGTATCTCAGTCACACTTTGATTGTGACTGTTCATATGAGTACCATGAGGATCTTGAAGTACATGGGTTCATACGGACCCTAGTCCCGGGTTAAGCGGGATTAGACACAAGTTACGAAACGTAAAGCCATAGATCTTGCACGCTACGCTCGTATTTTGCTATCATCATGCGATATGTATCGCCAAATTTGAGAAACTTTGAGTGGAGGCGCTTGGTGGTGTAGCCCTGTTTTATAAGTTTCTGCAACAATGTTTTGTGACGTTGATTAAAATCGTCACATTTAACACAGGATCTAGCAAATGCTACTAGGCGAGATATGTATACGACATATGCAGGTCCCACTGGAATATTACTGTCCAGAAAGGGATAGTTTACGATGTCGAAATTGTAATCATCTCTTTTGTCATAAAGTCGACGAGAGAGAAGGCCCGCTTCATTTTTATAGAGATATAGGTCTAAATACCATGTGCCTGTAGGGTTATCTGTAGATTCCTTCAAATCCAGTGAAGGTGGATATATATCCTTCACTGCGTCATTTATATAGCGATTATCCACAGCGAGAAGATCGTCTATATAGTGTTTGGTGAATGAGAAGGAACGGGCTTTGAATGAATCGGATTTTGAAAGCCGCTGCATATAGTCATATTCATAAGAGAACAGATATAGGTCAGCCAATAGGGTGCACAATTAGTACCCATTGGAATACCTATATGCTGTTGATATATTGTGTTGCCAAATTTCACATAGATATTGTAATGAGAAATTCAAGCAACTCTATAAACAAATAACCATCCCATGAATGATATCTCTTGTATGTAGTAGAGCCAAAGAATGCTTTATGGCTTCCGACATTAATATATCTACGATCAGTTTTCTTGAACACAGATACTATTAATGAACTTAGACGGTCAATAAGGTCCTGATGAGAGATTGTGGTAAGAGTCGAGAAATCCCATGTGGATACATGTCTATACGGTATGTGACCTAGATCAAGAAAAACAACCGCTGGAAAGCGGAGATACACGCCTTCAAATATGGCAGAAAAAAACCCTCAAACTCTTCGCAATTTAGCGATGTCTCTCATCTCAAGCAGCGTTTATCTCAAGCTGCTCTCTCATCTCAAGCTGCGACTATTCATCGGTTATTTCTGGGCATTGTAATCAAAGAAATATATGCTCACAATCTCTGGAAATTACGTAGGTTAGTGCATTTTTTACCCCTCGGCCAAAATTTGGCCGAAGGGTATTGTCCTCGTCGTGTACGCCCGTCTGTCCGTCTGTCCGTCACACCTTTCTCGTTACCAAGATATCTTTAGAACGACTTACCCTAGGCACACCAAACTTGCAGTACACATCCGTGTGCGCGTGACGCAGAACCCTATTGAATATGGACCTGATTGGTTGGAAACTTTGGCGGCCATCTTTAATTTATACGAAACCAGCACAGCTTTCTCGTTACCAAGATATCTTTAGAACGACTTACCCTAGGCACACCAAACTTGCACTGCACATCCATATGCTCATGACCCAGAACCCTGTTGAATCTGGACCTGATTGGTTGGAGACTTTGGCGGCCATATTTAATTTATGCGAAATCATTAATCTTGTGTATCTTAGGTACCATTTCACTGTTCCATGTGAAACTTGGTACAGATCATCGATGCATCAAGAAACTTCAAAGGAATGACCAAACCAGTTTCCCTGATTCGGTGGAAACCTTTGCGGTCATCTTTAATTGATGCAAAATCTTTAATGATATATATCTTTGATACCATTCAAGTGTTCTATACGAAACTTGGTATACAGCATCGATGTATCAAGAGACCTGCAATGTATAACCACATCAGTTCCTCTGAGTGGCAGGAAGGATGGGCGGCCATCTTTAATTTATGCGAAATCATTAATGATCTCTATCTCTGATACCGTTCGAGTGCTCGATGTAAAATTTGGCATATATCATCGATGCATCAATAGACTTACGATAAATGACAGTTCTGGCGTTTCTGATTGGGCGGAAACCTTGGTGGCCATCTTTAATTTATGCAAATCTTTAATGATGTATATCTTTGATACCATTTCAGTGTTCTATATGAAACTTGGTATACAGCATCGATGTATCAAGAGACTTGCAATGAATAACCACATCAGTTCCTCTGAGTAGCGGGAAAGATGGGCGGCCAACTTTAATTTATGCGAAATCATTAATGATCTATATCTTTGATACCGTTCAAGTGCTCGCTGTAAAATTTGGTATACATCATCGATGTATCAATAGACAGTTCTGGTTTTTCTGATTGGGCGGAAACCTCGTTGGCCATCTTTAATTTAGGCAAAATCTTTGAAGATGTATATCTTTGATACCATTTCAGTGTTCTATATGCAACTTGGTATACAGCATCCATGTATCAAGACACTTGCAATGAATAACCAGATCGGTTTCTCTGAGTGGTGGGAAGGGTGGGCGGCCATCTTTAATTTATGCGAAATCATTAACGATCTCTATTTCTGATAATTTTCAAATGCTCGATGAAAAAATTTGGTATACATCATCGATGCATCAACAGACTTATGTAATGAATACCGGTTTCTCTGATTGGACATAAACCTTAGAGGCCATTTCTAATGGCAAAATTTTTCATAATCTGTATATTTGTCACTTGAATGCTTGGTGTTTCTGAAGTCTTGCTTCAAATTGAATACATTATGAATGGCTGGCGCCCAGAGCCGAGGGGTTTTCAGATGCGCAGCTTCGTATTTTATTTTTCGTGGTTGTTGTTGTTCATCGAAACATTCGGCGATTGGCATTGGCAGTATCATTTTGCAAATTACGAACGTGTCGGTGAGTTTACTGATTTTTGTTTGGATTTTCACCATTTGGCTTTGATGTACACTAAAATGATTGCAGTTCAACTTGCTTGTTTTTAGCAATAAAGATATTAGTCTATGGGCTTACGTAATATTTTCCAGATTTGTCATTTTTTCGGGTAGATTCTTGGCACTCATGTCTAAACACATCTAGAAAGTTCGCTGATTAAGAAAAGAATGGGTGCCAGTTTTTGCATTAACATTTGGGACCTCCATTTTGAATTTCAAAATGGCCATCATCGAAAATCATTTTTTAAACATAATTGCCAATTATTCATTCAAATGTCATCCAATATTTGTTTCATTTTATCTAGACTCTTATAAAGGGGCCAACCATTTATTGGAAACAAAATAAGAACAATATAAATACTCTAAATTAGCAAAAATCCAAGATGGTCACCAGATTTCAGGATTTGTTTACGTAGCCCCATATAGACCCATATAGTCCCATACTAGGGGTATAGGACCAATGTTTGTCCCACTGGGAAACGTACTTCTAGACATTTGCGGTATGGTTGTTTTGATTTGTTTTGTCTCGTCAAGACAAACGTGATAGAAGTGTCCCGGCACGAAACGGTGAAATTTTTGAAAAAAGTTTGAGGTCTGTCTATAGCCCCATATAGACCCATATACTGGGGTATAAGCCCAATGTATGTATAAATCCATACTGGGTGGACGTGTTGGAGTCTAGGTGAGTCCTTGGTGGTCCAATGGTGTCGTATGAGGTCTTATTTTGAAGCTCTCATGCAGGAGCACTTGACTACACTAATAGTTCGTACGTTGTCAATAATCGGCGCATGCGCAGCCTGGCCGTAGTATAGAAAGCAGGCATTTTTGGGGGTGTGTGTGGGTGTGTTTGGGTTAGAGATGGGCTATTCACGGTTCGAATGGGTCGTGTGAGGTATCCATGTGAAGCCTATGTAATGGAGCATCTGATCGCGTGGATGTGGGGTAGAAATATGGTCATTCTGCGCATGCGCAGTCTGGCCGTAGTATAGAAAGCAGGCATTTTGGGGGGTATGTGGGTGTGTGTTTAGGGTAAAGATGACCGATATGGGTCCGAATGGGTCAAAGTGAAGCTTGTGTGGGTTAGAGTCAGAATGGTGTGTTTTCAAATGCAAGTCGCGTCAATCTGCGCATGCGCAGTTGGTTGTAGTAAGTAAAGTGACCATTTTGGGGCAGTGAAGGAAGGTATTTGGTGTAGAGAGGGACCATCCTTGGTCCGAATGCGTCGTGTGAGGTGTCATTTTGTAGCTCTTGGGGTGTAGACCCCGATTTGAGGGATATTCACGTCATCTGTGACGTCATTGGTGACGTCATCAGTACGAGTAGTAGCCAAAGTGGACATTTTGGGGCAGTGAAAGGAAGGTATTTGGTGTAGAGAGGGACCATCCTTGGTCCGAATGCGTCGTATGAGGTGTCATATTGTAGCAACGCCCGCCAACGCCAAGCTTAACGCTTCAACGCCCTGGCGAAATAGCTCAGAAATTCTGATTTTCTAGATATTCCATGTAATTGTCACTAATTCTTCGAAATGCAGTGACGCCCGTCAACGCTTGTAGTTATGCCTTAACGCTCTAACATAACGCCTTGACGCCATGATATAGACCGGGGAGAGAACAACAACAACAAAAACAAGGATGACACATGAGAGAACAACAACAACAAGAAGTTTTTTCATATAGTTTATTTTCCCCAATGTTACATCATACCCACGCTGGAGGAGCTGCGTTGGGTATGTTTACAACTCAAAAAGACTCTTGCCCAATCAGAGGCCACCATTTGCATCTATCATATTCGTTCCTGTCCGTTAGATGTAGTCTTGTCCAATCAGAAGTCGCCATTTCAGCAAGTTCCATCTTCGGAGATGTTCGCTCTGAACCGTTTATTCTAATCATCGTCGGACAGGCCTGGATATTCTTCGGGCAGCATGTCCTGAAACAGTTGTTTGCGCATTCTGATCGCATTTTCCAGGGCCACGGTGGATGGTAGCCCCATAGCCTCTTCCAAGTGACGCTTGGCCTTCATGATGGACTGTGCGTGGGGTCGCCTTTCATTTCAAGCGGTAGTAAGGTATACTGTTCATAGATCGCCATGGCTGTTTTCCTGATGCGGGGGCGCATTTCGGTGTACGTCTGTTGTAAATTATCCTCTCCGGCGTCCTCGATCGCTGCAGCGTAAGTATTGATAGCTGCTGTCACAAGGTAGGTTCTGCCTCACTTTCCACGGACGTATGCTGACTATCTGAGGTCAAGCTCTCCGTATCACTAGATAGACTCTCAGCAATCTCTGTTTCGGTATCAGTCGATACACTCTCAGCAGTCTCTGTATCAGCACCCCCCTCAACGGACTCCTCGGAGTCTTCAATCCCATGTATATTGTTCTGGTGTGGCATCATATCGTAATGTCTGGTGAACGTGCGTTCGCACTCAGAGCAAGTATAAGTCATGTTGACGGTTGAACGTCGACTGTGCGTGTTTTTGGAAATACGCTCGCTTTTATAGACAGTAACGCCCGTCAACGCTTAGCTTAACGCTTCAACGCCCTGGTGAATTAGCTCAGAAGCTCTGATTTTCATGGAATTGACACGAATTCATCGAAATGCAGCGACGCCCGTCAAAGCCCGTCGTTACGTCTTAACGCCCGTCTCAACGCCCGTCAACGCCCAGCTTAACGCTTCAACGCCCTGGTGAACTAGCTCAGAATCTCTGGTTTTCATGGAATTTATTTGGTTCACATTGGATATGCATTATTACATACTGTGAGCAGAAAATATTTGTCATATACCAGTAGTCCGTGAGCTACTGGGGCTCACCTTGCACCCCCCCCCCCCCACTACAGACCGAAACTATGTTTTTTATGTGCTTTAGGACATGTCAAATAAGAAACAATTTGTTAACAGTCGAAAAACTGGGACTCACTACCCTTTTAATCACTTTGAAATTACTCCTGTGTTAATAAGTACAATTTTTGTGACAATAGGGGGTAGGGTTACAAGAATAGTCTTATCTTCCATAATTATTATCCAATCTTTATAATGTTGGCCACATATTATTCAGCATTGATTGCTGCATCGAATAGTTACAAGATAATATCACTATTTGTTGGGTATGACATCACACAGGGACCATACATACAAAAGTAGGAGTAGTAGCGAAAGCGGGCGTTTTGGGGTGCGTGAAGGTGTGTTTGAGCGATTGAGGGACCATTCTTGGTTCGAATGCGTCGGGTGAGGTGTCAAAGTGAAGCCCTCCTTATGTAGACCACGGCTTGAGGAATCTCCACATGATCTGTGATTTCATTGGTGACGTCATCAGTAGGAGTAGTAGACAAAGTAGGCATTTTGAGGATGCGGGGGGAAGGTTTTTGGGGTAGAGATGGACCATCCGTGGTCTAAATGGACCGTGTGGGGTGTCCCTCTGCATCTACATGCAGAGATTTACAAGATGACACCCCACACGGTCCATTTAGATCACAGATGGTCTATCTCTACCCCAACAACCTTCCTCCGCATCCTCAAAATGCCTACTTTGTCTACTACTCCTACTGATGTCACCAATGACATCACAGATCATGTGGAGATCCCTCAAGCCGTGGTCTACATACCGAGGGCTTCACTTTGACACCTCACCCGACGCATTCGAACCAGGAATGGTCCCTCAATCGCTCAAGCACACCCTCACGCACCCCAAAACGCCAACTTTCGCTACTACTCCTACTTTTGTATGTATGGTCCCTGTGTGACGTCATACCCAACAAATAGTGATATTATCTTGTAAATATTCGATGCAGCAATCAATGCTGAATAATATGCGGCCAACATTGTAAAGATTGGATAATAATTATGGAAGATAAGACTATTCTTGTAACCCTACCCCCTATTATCACAAAAATTGTACTTATTAACACAGGAGTAATTTCGAAGTGATTAAAAGTGTAGTGAGTCCCAATTTATCGACTTTTAACAAATTGTTTCTTATTTGACATGTCCTAAAGCACATAAAAACATAGTTTCGGTCTGTAGTGGGGGGTGCAAGGTGAGCCCTAGTAGCTCACGGACTACAGTAAGAAGTTGCACATTCATACCAATATTTCTTGATAATAACGTCGAAAACAGGTTAATATCCATGCAAACGAGTTCAGATGAACAGTTGTCTCAACTGTAATGCATTTCAAACCCAAACTATTTGCGCACATTTCGATTACATGTTTAAAATAATGTTGAATAACAAAAAATCATACAGATCGGATAAAAAAGGCGGCCATTTTGAAATTCAAAATGGAGGCCCTAAATGTTAATGCAAAAACTGGCACCCATTTTTTTCTTAATCAGTGATGTTTCTAGGTGTGCTTAAACATAAGCCCATATATTCGTCTGCCCTGCAACACAGCAATTCAATATTTTCTTATCGATTTTTTTTGTAAAGTTTTCTGTATATTGTAAACATTTTATGTATGCTATATCTACACTCCATATACTTCCATTGAGCATGAAACTCAAAATCATTCCGTCACGAGTTTCACTTAATTTAGGGTTTGAGTACAAAATACTGTTTTTGGCCTCCGTTAATATGAAATCTGTCATATCAAGTTAAATTCTACACTTGCATTAACCATAAGAAATTATGTCAAGATCAGCTCTATTGTTTGTCAGCATTGTCAATACATTGTACTACTTTGTGGACATCAGCAGAATAATTAATACACTTGAATATTGTTCCTCGATACAGAAAAATGTTTTTCATATTTCCAGGTTACTAGCCAGGATTTGAAAAACTGGATGTCTCACTCCTGTCTCTTCCATGTTAAGATTTTAGGAAATCTCATTTCAGAATAGCCACCGAGACTTCAGACTACATCACAGTATCAAGCCTTCATAATTCAGTGATCCCAACGTAACACCGTCAAATCCATACATCACTGTCCACTAGTATATATTATATCCAAATTAGCCCGTTCTTGTTCATATTCTGTAACTCACGTGCCTGTTTTAGTACTGAAATGACCAAATTATTTATACTAATATTTATTTTGGCCCCAAACGCACCAAGAATGTAGATGATATAATTGTAGGCCTCTGTTACACTAGCAACTATTGTTTCCGCTATGCACCTACAGGGTTATTACATGTGGCAATGTTGCCACCATGCATCGCGCGTATATGACAGTGTAGGGAGCTTCTGGATGCAAACATGACAACTGTCCCTGGTGAACAGAATGTGTTGAGTCAATTTTCAGCTCTTTCTCACTGCTTTAAACACCATCTGCAAAAATTGCTAATTTGACCAGATATGTTAGGATGGGTTCCTTGGTTCCGTAAATTTATGGTGGTAAGATATGTTTGTATTTTCAAAGAGAGATGGCGAATCGGTGTGTTGGAAATTTTTAATCAGTGGTAGGACAACAAATATGAAGTATGTAGTAGTACCGCATACATCTTCTTATAGCCTTATGTTAGAAACTTATGATTCATTTCCGGGTACATTTTCTCTGTCATGATTTGTTGATTTGGACGCAATGGCACTGTTTATTATTGAGCATGTAATACAAATTGAGTCAAGTGAACTCTCAGGGTCCTATTTTCTATGCATTGCACTCTGCTGTCTCAAACATGGATGAATTGCCAAGAAATGTTAATGTGTTCTTTGCAAACTTTCATTGCCCGTCCATCTGTGGTGTAAGCGTAACGAAACAATGGGGAAGAATAGAGATTCTGAGATTATGAATCTAGACAAGTGGCTTCTCAGTAATACAAACATGACAAAGGTCTGAACAATGGAATCATACACGAAAGACCAACCACATTGTCTATCTACGTGACTAAGGGAGCATGCTAGGAACTGGTATACGGCAATCCTAATTGTAACGGCATGGCGTGCCGAGTTGGAACTCCTAAGATTAACTCCTTGGTATCCTTTTTCGAACTCAACAGAGAATGGATGACATATGGCATGCATACAATAACACAGAGGGAATGGCTTATGCCATTCCAATCGGAATTCCTCCCATGCTGGTTTAGAACACCACACTGGGCATGGTGTATCCCACTTGGATCACTGGCATATGCCATTCCTTCCAAAGAACTCGTGCCCTAATTTCAAGAAGCTCCCTAATCTTTTATTGAAAAGAAAATATTTGCATAAGGTACTCACATTTGACTTGTCTGAGAGCCTCTGCGGTTTTCCGGCTCATCTGTTGTAATGGATCTGTCAAAACATAGAACATGATGAATGTATAATACTAGTATCCTCATATCTTGTTTTTTCAGACACAGATCGATCCAGAAATATGCCAGAATGTCGACCTTGATGCAGACATATGAACCAGGAGTCGACTGATTCCTTGATCGCTTATGTATTTGCTTTTCCTGTATGCATTTACTTTGAGATCATTAAGTTGGAGAACGTCTCAAGTCATCTACAGAAACAAAA
Organism: Hanleya hanleyi; assembly: GCA_036873755.1. Lineage (NCBI taxonomy): Eukaryota > Metazoa > Mollusca > Polyplacophora > Lepidopleurida > Hanleyidae > Hanleya > Hanleya hanleyi. The sequence continues at coordinate 2,596 of JAVTVY010041507.1, read as the reverse complement.
TTCACTGGCATGGAAACAATGGTGGAGAAATCTGAATGAATGTCGACATGGAATATAAAAGAGATTCTTGAGATTGGAGTATGTAAGGAACTGCCATAAGGAATTCCAAACAATGGTATTGTGCAGATGAATCACCATGTCCACTACATGTATACTGTGAATACAGTAGACCACATCATTTTTATCGAGCCCGTAGCTTTAGCTGCGGAAAGCTCGATATAGGTGCCACAATGATGTCCGTCTGTCTGTCTGTCTGTCTATCTGCCTGTCTATTGGCAGGACCAAGTAAATGTTAAAGTTTGATCCTAACGCTTGCTCGACCGCCGAACCCTCATATTGCAGATGCTTACATCGGGCTACACATATTGAACCCATCCACTACCCTCTGGGAGCATGTCCCCACCCCTGGGACCCCAGGACCAAGTAAATGTTAAAGTTTTGGACTTAGAAAATGTTCCTGTCCCCAGCTTCTCGATCTCACCTATGTCTCCTAAACTAAGGCCAGCCCGACCCCCCGAACTTTCATATATTCCAAATGCTCACATCTGGCTACACTTTTTGAACCCATCCACTACCCTCGGGGAGCATGTCCCCGTCCCTGGGGCACCGAGCCCCACCCTATATCTGCTAAACTAAGCCTTTCCCGAAGCTATACCCTCATATAGTTTGGGAGCGCAGATTATCCTGTGCACTTAGGCAACCCATCCACTACCCCCGGGATCATGTCCCTACCCCTGGGACTCCGAGCCCCACCCTATATCTTCTAAACTAAGCCTCGTCCGACCCCATACCATTTTCCCGCAGCTTACATGATCCTACACTTATTCAACCCATGCGCTACTCATGGAAGCATGTCCCACCCTTGGGGCACCATGCCCCACCATCCATCTCCTAAACTAAGCTTCGCCCGACCACATATGCTCATATATTCCTGGAGCTTACATCATGCTACACTTATTCAATCATATTTCAATTTCTAATTTTATATCTCTTATATGTGATACTAACCTATTATTAAGTATGAGATGCAGTGTACATTGTATATACAGGCGTACATACATAGGTGGCGTTGTAGTCAGAGCATAGATACACTTTTCTGTGACGATTTCGTCTGAACAGCTGCTTTGAAAATGTTATTACAATGGTCTTGTAGGATAGGCAATGTACTGAAAAGGTTTTGGTGCAGCTGGTATAACTTCTAAGGCAAGTTTTTTGCATCTCAAAAAAAAAGTTTTTTTTGTGAAATGAAAATTTACCAATTCGCTTGGAGGAATATTTGAAAACTGTTCTATTCTAGGTTGCCAGGCATAAACATAGGATTGCCGACATGATAATTCCCTTTCGGTGCGAACCAAATTGCCATTTAAATGAAAAATCTCAATTATCTGAATTAACATCAAAACCTTCATAACCATTATCATGATAACATTTTTTTTTCATTGAACACTTCTGTGCCTTCTCCCCAGGGCTTTAGATTTCACCTGCTTGTTTTTCGTGGTATTTGGTCATCACTAGGTGGCACTATAGACTTGAATTCAGGTAAACATGTGTAACATGATATATTCTAAACAACTTGTTTGATTCCATAAAATTTGGGTATAATGATGTTGCAAAATATAGGCAAAGAACTGACAAGATTTTGGTGGTGTTGGCGAAATGTTGGAGGTGCGTTTTCGCATCTCAAAGTAAGATTTTCTTTTACCACAATGGAAATTTATTTCTTTAAATCAGGAAAAAGTAATTCTAATTTGCCTAACATGAATATAACATTCCCAATGTTATAATTCACATACTTTGTTATTTTTTTTAATACGTGAAATTCCCAGTCCAATATCTACATTCTCAGGCCAGATCTGGGGATTTTTGTTCATCACGTACATGTAGTTTCGTGAAATTTGTGCATCATTTGATTAGCACTAAAGACAGTAAATTTATACAGCACAATTTATTGGCTCTTCATGAAGTTTATTATTGTGATCTTGTTAGACAGACAAAGGATTTCAAAGAATTGACCTCCCATATGAATTTCGCGACCCATCAACATAATGCTTTATTTATATTTCATTATGCATTTATTTCAATTCATAATTTTATTAACATAGCACTGGCATATATGTGGCAGCGGGAGGTTTTACAGCTAAATATAAATAAGTATAGATTAAATCAGACCCTGCTTACACACAAAAATGCTAAAATGCTGTCAGAGAAAATAATCTGCCATCAGTATTGTGTGATTCTGTATGAAGAATTGCAAAGATTGAAGACAGCTTGAAATCATGACATTTTGGTCAAATTGACATACTGTAACACTGATATTCTTTACATTGCTGACCTACACTATCGGGTCTACATAGTGTGTGCCAGTATGTTGTCCATACGGCGCATCACGTTGGGCACACCGGTTCTCGTCAGATCACCGAAGTTAAGCAGCGTTGAGCTCGGTCAATACTTGGATGGGTGACCGGGTGCTGTACTGACTGGGCTGATCAGTGTCCAGAATAATAGGAACTGTGGACACTCTCGTGTTCTGGCGCATGTAGGCACCGTCGTGATATGACTGAAACAATGTTGAAAACGACGTTAAATCCTACTCACT
>JAVTVY010041506.1:0-17888 GCA_036873755.1 Hanleya hanleyi | reverse complement strand
AATCGCTCTTACATTTTTTTGCTGGAAATTGAGCCGAATTTTGACCATTTTTCGACATTTTAAGGGGTTTTCTAGGAAAAATGAAGCAAGCATGAAGAAGAATGTTCGAGTTTAAATTTTCTATAACATAGCAGTGGTATATCTTAAAATAATAGTTTCATCGTGCTCTTTCAGAAAATATATACATATAAGTGATTTGGGTTGAAGGTTTTACGACAACTGGTGGCCGAAAAACGGACCCATAGTCTATTCCATGCCGAATGAAAGAATCTCTGGAGTGCACCCTTAGGTGAATCTCCGATGCCTCTTTTCCCTCTCGTTCTCGGCCAAGTGTTCCACTTTCGATGGCGCATGTGCACCCATAATTCCTACCGACAACATCCGGTGGAGCATGCTTGAGTCTAGGAGCCTAGTTAGGTGAAACTCTGGTGTCTCCCACCCCTGTCGTACTCGGTAGAGCGTTTCACTTCTCGTTTGGTGAAACTGGATTATGCGCCTTATCCTGGATGCGCATACGAACGTCACTGTGATTTTCTACCACTGATGGCGTCAAAGTCACGTGACCTGTGTCATCCCAGTGATACGACCATAGGGACTGTTTGTTGTTGATTGGCTACATAATATACTTTTTGCACACAAGGCAATACAACTCACACCGTACGTATGTGTACCTCCGAACCTGCCCCTTGCTCTACTCCTCCCTCACTGCGCATGCAAGGCATCGCTGGACCTATGCCGGTCAAGATACACTGCACGCAAAAATAGCCCATTTATTAAAACTCAAATGCCCAACCCTATGGTTTAGTATATAGGGTGTAGGTAGACGTCTAGCTCCGAATGCGCATCCGTGGGGCTCGTCCTCGATGAATCCACTGTGGTTTATCGATGTGTATTGAGTCTACACTGTATATACCTGAGGCTCAAGAGCATACAACCCACACGAAACATTGCTCTTTCTCTAGTATTCTCCCAGTGTGCATCCCCGGATCATCGTCAAGGCACTATACACAACGAGAGCCAAGTCACATGTCTATCCCTTTGGGCTATCGTACAGCGGTGTAGTTTTGGACATAGTTCCGAGACCCTCTGTCTGAAAACAAGTCTTTCGGAGCAGGAGATTCTCCCATATCGCTACATAGGACACACAACGGAAATGTCCAGAAATGTACATATACTACATATAGATTATTGTTTTGATATCGGTCCTGGTATCGACCAGAGTTACCCGGGTCGATATCAAAACAACCAAGTCATAATCCATCTATCATTTACCAGTTAAGCACAAATCTATCGATGATATAGAAATAATCAAATATAAAATCCAACTTTAGGCTTATTAGTTCTACCATATTGCACATGCACACAACTGAACCCTCGGTCGCATTTTTACATACCACCGGAAAACAATTGATTCATTACCAGATTTGCTCAGAAGAATAAAACTGTCATAGAATGAGTAGATATTGCGCAGAAAACTGCAATGCATCGGTCAAAACATTAGTTCAACCAAATTTTACAAAGGAAAGCTGACGCCATGCGCGACGAGATCGTGACCGAGCTCGCCCCAACTCATCCGTGAAGCGGACAAACGACAATAACTTCTGCACGTGTACGTTACCATGGGATTCGTGATATCCTCTGCTTTGATCGGTTAATTTCTGGATCATAGCGGACTGACCTCATTATCATTATACCATCGAAGAGGAAAAACGTTTTTTGGATAGCATGTCCTTCATCCATCCATCCAGAGACGTTCTCCTCGACCAATACGTACCCTTACCGTGCCTGCATCGAAACAATGTTGTCGTAGGGCAAAAAAGTCTCACATGACGGTGATGCCGTGCGGTACAGCGAGGATAAGACGGCGGGGTTTTGCAGCAAACAGTCGATCCTTGGTCTGTACGCGGACCTGTTCATGCAAGACCGCTGCCTCTTGAACGAGTTCCCATCAAACTTAAACTGACGAATGCGACACCGACCGTTGCCTTGATGGTCACCGGCTCTGCGCCCATGAGATTGTCATCTAAGAGGCCGTTGCAAAGTGAAACGTAATCCAGCCGTGCAGTTGGAGAACACCAAAGCCTTCGAGAAAAATCCAGCACAATACACCATACGACGGGTGCAGACCAGTGTTTTCCTATGGGGTATCCACAGGCGATTGACCATATGTTGTGTGAGGAGTATGCAAGAACTATGCGGACAAACCCTTCTACTTCGAACTTTTCAACATCAACTTTATGGCCTTGCATGTGAACGGACACAAGGTCCCAGCACGTCCCCTTCAACCGGATATTAGACAGAGCAGTTACATCCTGAGTTACAAGAAACTCTTCGCGGTGACGGGTCAAATCAACGAAGGGACGCCTGTTGTTCTGTTTCAGCCTCACCCTGACATTCCACAAAGATCATCAGCTGAGTCTCGTTACCCATACCAGGCCGGGGGGGGGGGGGGTATTATGACCCCCCTACCAACTTCAACTTCAACTTCAACTTTATTTTCCACACTGGTCACAATTCGTGACATAAGTGGTAAAGATAGGTATATACATTTCGTGCGGAGGTGGTATCAATACAGTGGTTGCAATAATACAAATACAATACAATTGGAATATACATAGATCACACAGGTACTTTACAACGCATAAAAGACAGTTTTTCATTAACTTATGTACATATATGCATTCTGTGAAACATACTTTCAGTTTATGCATACATTCTACACATAAATTAAATGTCTCCAAGTAGTAGAAGGTAAAATAGATTTTTTTTTTTTTTACAAGTGAATTGATCATTATAGCACATATAGCGTGCACTGTTGCCTTCGTCAATATAGATAATAAATATATATATTTATATAATATAATATACACACAATTAACAAATAATTGGTCCGCATATCACTCTAATCGATTAAGGTCATCCAGCCATCATGCTCCTCCTCTGAATGGACCGAAAAGCCGAAAGTCTCAGAGAAGGGCTGGGATTTAATCCCATAGGATGGGGGAGGTAGATATGATCGACTAAACTTGAGTAGCATATTTAGAATGGTGGTGTATCCTTCATCACTTAACAAATATACATTTCTAACTGATGAGGAGTTAATTAAAATTGAATTTTGTACATGGAAAAAAATTATATATATATATACAACATTGCAAAATACAAGCATTGGAAATATTATAAAACGGGAAATTTTTTCAAGATAGCTGAGACAAACAAGCTTAAATTTTTCAGCGTTTTCATGCGATTTGAATTAAAAAGTTCTGAATATTTGAGATCCAAGTCACCTGTTAAATAGTACTGTGAAATATAGTTGATTCTGAGATGGTGAAAATGGGTACAATGGAAGATGTAATGACGTTCGTCTCCAATTGTGTTCAAGTTGCAAAGGGTACATATTCTTTCTAATCTCGGAGTTTTCGTCCATCTGCCGACTTCTATTGGTAGTCTGTGATTACACAGTCTATATTTGACTAGAGGATGATAAATTTTGAAAGGTAATATGTAAAGATAGTTTTCGAGGTGTATAGCAGTTTTAAAGTTTGAGTAATGAAGACCTTTTGAAGAGTTACTCACAATGGTTGACCAGGTCTGTTGGTACTGATCTTTTTGTAGCTGTTCGATATACTTTGTGAACCAGAGTATGTTCCCGGCGTTTTGATGAAGCCAGATATCACTACATCCAACATTGTCTAAAGATGTTTTTATAAAGTTCACCCATTTACTTTTAAAAGTTCCAGATACATAGCTGTTATATAAGAGTTTATATATCAAGTATGAAAGTTTAGAGACTTTGCCTTGGATTAACCTGGCCCAGAATGACAACATTCGTTTCTGTATAGTTAGCATAAGCGGGTATCTGCCAAGTTCTCCGTACAACATAAAATGAGGAGTACTTTTCCTGACACAAAGTATATGTTTGAGAAAGTTTGTATGCAGCAATTCGATAATACCAGTATTACCAAACCCCCAGATCTCACAACCATAGAGTAGTAAGGGGACGACAGTTTGGTCAAACAGTAGAAGCTGACAGTCAATAGGAAGATATAAGTTTTTTATCCTGGCATATAAAAGATACAATGCTTTACCTGCTTGTTCTACAATGCGTTTCATAGCGTTCACAAAGGAGCCTGTTTTACTGAAGACAATACCAAGATATTTGTACATATCAACAATTTCTATCTGTTTACCCGTAATAAAGAACTCCTGTTTACATTTTCTGGAACCAAATACTATAATTTTCGTTTTATCTGTATTGATATCGAGTTTCCAAATATGACAGTATTCTGAGAAAACATCTAATGCTTGTTGTAAATCATCAGGGCTTTGCGCTACAATGATAGTATCATCTGCATATAGCAGGACAATGAGATGTATAATAGTAGATAGGATGTCGTCATCACTAGTAATGGCGATGCCTTCTACTCTATCTAGTAGAAAATCTTCAAGATCGTTCATAAACAGTGAAAAAAGAATAGGCGATAAATTTTCACCCTGTCTTACACCTGTATTACATGCAAACAATGCCGAGATATTGTCATCAAGTTTTACACAAGATTTAATATTTTTGTACATGTTTTGTATAACGTTAAAAATTTTACCTCCTATTCCATATTTTATCAATTTTTGCCACAGGCCGGCTCTCCAAACTTTATCAAATGCTTTCCGAAAGTCGATAAAAGCACAGTATAATTTCTTCTTTCGCGATTTTAAGTAGTCTGTTAGAGCATGTAATATAAACATATTGTCAAGTGTAGAATATCCTTTTCTGAAACCACATTGACTTTCACTGAGTAGATGGTTACTCTCCAGATATTCTTCTAAGCGGTTATTTAAAATTGAGGTGAATAATTTACTCATACAGCTCAGAATTGTAATAGGCCGGTAGTTTTCAGGATTTTTACGATCTCCTTGATTTTTGAAAATTGGATGTATAATGCCAATGAGCCACTCTTCCGGCAAAATGCCACTATCTAAAATAAGATTGAAAAACATTTTATATATTGGTAAAAATAAATGGGACGTCGTTTTAATGTACTCGTTTAGAATATTATCTATGCCGGGGCTTTTATTGTTTCTTAGCTTTTTTATTGCTGCTTGTATTTCAGATTCAGTTATAGGCATGTTTAATATATCATTATCTAAGTTATTGATGTCAGGAGGGGGGTGAGGGACTTGTCCATTATCAGTATCATCTGGTTCGCTTTCATTTATGTCTTTGAAGTAATCAAATAGTGTTTCGATGTTTATGTCAGAATTAGACTTTTTTTTATTATTTATGCTGTTCAGTAATTTCCAGTAATCCTTTGGATTTTTTGAACGCATGTTACGAATTTTTTTTTGCGAATCACTACGATATTTGTTGATGAATTTATTCATAGTTTTCTTGTATTGTCTACTTGCTTTCACCAGATCATCTTTATTGGCGTCATTCCGATTTCTTGAATGAATTCGCTTTGCTATGTGATATTTGTTTCTCGCTTGGCGGCAGCTTTTACCGAACCATGGCTTGTGTGCTCGTTTGTTGTTTTTACTCTTGTCAAAAAGTGGAAAAGTAGTAGCAGCACTTTTTCCAAAGATAGTCGTTATATTTCCGGCAATATTATTTATGGATTCTTGTGTCATTTCTTTTGGGTCGAATGATGTTAGCTGTTTTTTCATTTCTTCTATATCATTAATTCCTATACTTTCAACGAATGAGCTTTGTTTATTTGGGGTCCACTTTCTTTTAAGTTTTGGGTTTACTGGTGCACTCGCGGATATATAACTTTCATCATTGTTGCAAAAATGTGATGTAGGTCGGTGTTCGAGTTCGTGATTTTTTAAGCTAAGTGATACTGGAGTGTGCAGGTCTGAGAATAATGGGTCGAAATCGTGTATTTCAAAGTCTGATACAAGTTTAACTGCTGGTATTTTGCAGAGTACATAGTCAATAGTTGATAAGTTATTAAAAGTGCGCTTTCCGATTCCCTTGTCCTTTCCTGCTCTACCATTCAAGATGAGCAAACTATTCAGTTTACATAAGTTAAGAAGATTTCTACCGTAGTTGTTCAATGTATTGTCTTTGTTAGTTCGTTGTATAGGGATATCAAAATCAGTTATTGTGTAAATATCGTTCAGGGATCTGTATGTAGTTTCGTCGAATTCAAAAAAATCTGTAAGATAATCATCAATTATGGTGTAGTCTTCTGCTTCGGCTGTTCGTGCATTAAAATCTCCTAGTAAGTACAGAAGCTCAGTTTCACTACATTTTTCCACTATTTCTTTTTCGAGATCTTCCAACAAGTCTTTATTAGCATATGCGGTTTTCTCAGGCGGAATATATAAGGCACCAAAGTGAAGGTCGTTATCCAGTTTGAGAAGTTCACCAGATACTTTAAACCACAATACATACTCACATGACAAATCATATATATGAACAAAAGGTAACAAATTTTCCTTAACAAATAACCCGATTCCACCCGATTTACGAATAACGTTTTGTTTCCGGTTTGCTGGGAAGAATCTTTCTACCCTATCTCCGAAACGACAGAATATTGACTGCTGATACTCCGTGACTTTATAGTTTATCATATTGGATTAGAGCAGAGGATAATGGGTAAATTCAAAATGGCGGCCAAGCGGGCAAAAACTATTTATTTCATTATTATTTACTAATTTACCATGCAGTGTTTTCGAAGAAAACACATAAATAAAAATTCGAAAGAAATTGACCAAAAATGCTTTTGAGAATGACGTCACTGTGACGTCATCAAAACGACCATCTTGGAATTTTTTACATTTTCTGGTAGGGTTTGATCCGAGGCCATGACGGAAATCTTTGACCTGGATCTTCTACCTTGACCTTTGACATTGTGACCTCATATCCGGTGATTACGTCCCTTCTGGGTGATTACGTCCCTTCCGATGATTGCGTCATTTACGGTATGTTGATTGCGTCATTTCCGGTGATTTCGTCACTTCCGATGATTGTGGCACTTTCGAGGATTACATTACCTCGGGTAATAACATCACCTATACCCCGTAAGCTTCAACTTGCACATTCTCTTTCAAGTTTACAGTACTGGCAGTCACATCCAACGAAAATAGGCGATTTTCAGTATGTGAATGAAGAGTATGGTTATTGGTGTCTAGCCATTGTTTGCTCAAGATATCCCGAACTGCATCGACACCAAATGTCAGGTTTACTATAAGATCCACACATCTTTCTTGCGATATTCCAGTTGATAGATGCGAGAAACAGCGTGTAATAGGTCTTATATCATCGAAATATTTTATGAGGCGATTTCATAGGTTTTTGTCCATTGGTTCACTCCATTTATATTGAAGAAAAAATATGCATGATTATGACATGTTTATTTTTGTGTCAGCGTTGTATTGCAACGCGTTAACCTTTTCCGGAAAGTGTCTGATTTCTCCCTGAATAACTGCCGCTCTTTGAGGTTAGAGGTACGAAACACTGCTTCCGGGAAGCATCTTCACAAGTCCAGGTAAATCCTAAATCCTCGCAGAGGGTTTACCTGGACATTTTTGGTGATTCGAATGAGTTCTTGAGTCGACGCCTCTATTATACAATCTCGTACATTTCATTCCCCTCGCTTGTTTTGAATTTGCATATCGGTATCCCCATGGCCAGCCTGCGGTTTTTGCTTTGACTTCCGATGTCGATTTCCGCTTGACATCAAAGTAGTTTGGCCGGCGATGAAATTGAATGTTGTCACAGCTCCATACCTCGCAGCGGATTGGCATAATCAACTAGCTTAGCGCGTTCACTGATTGGGTTGATTCAGGGGAAACCCCTTTATCTATTTATATCCAGAACTCGTATATGGGTAACTAACCAAGCCAGTGTATCGATCCCAACATATCGATCGATACACTGGCTCGTGAGGATGCCGGGAAGTAGCCACCGCGGTTTCACATTTACCAAGGCACCAGCAATTATTTTGAATAATATATTGAAAAAACTATTCCAGATATTTGTTTGCAAAACTATTCTGTTAATATTTTCTACGTGAACCGATACATACTGTATTGCATTAGGAAGTTAATTTTTTAGAAAAATAGAATATTTTATTACTAACTAATTGTGAGGGCCTTTGGTACTCACCGGAAGTTCTCTGCACCAGCACGGCCCCCTAGTGAAACAAGGGGAGATAAAGCTCTTTCCGAATTGGGCTATAGGACCTATCTGCGCTAAACCACTCAAATCAAATTCTGACAGAGATTCGCCTGGGTCTTTCCGAATTGGGCTATAGGACCCATCTGCGCTAACCCACTCAAATCAAATTCCGACAGAGATTTGCCTGGGTCTGATTGCACCGGTATACGAGTAAAGTGGGAATAACCGCCTATTCCCGGAGTTGGTTTACATCTGGATGTCGATAGCCGTCGTAGCTTAAAACTTATTAGGACAGCTGACATCACCCACGCCAAGAGCAAAGTTGTTTTTTTTTCTCCAGGCACTCGGTGTGTACACCAATTTAAATTGTCAGTTTCAGTACAGGTATCACTAGAAAGTTGCCTCTGACGGGCTCCTAACAGATACTTCTGGTTAGATAAAGCTCCGACACTTAATGGGCAGTAAAGAGGTCCGAGTACGTAAAAGGCATTAAGCGATTGACATTTTTATCGACAACGTTTTACGCTCTGAAAAGCAAAGACAAACTGCAAATCATGCGAGTCTAATTAGGCCAGTCCTGTCGCCAAGGGCAATCTCATTCAGCGGGTATCAAAGGCGGCAGTTTTGAGGAGATATGCTACGTTACACGAAGGTATATAATTAACCATCGTGTAAATTATATCTTCTTTATTCCCTTCATTTCAAGAAAATCTTGTCGTGGATTCATGGTAATAGAATGTGCGTAGCCTATGATTGAACAATATCAGAGTTCAGCGTCATATATGTTGTTGACCTAAAATCATTTCCACAGCGTGAATTGAGTTCATTTGCATATGATATATGGATAAATGAGTCTGAATGGTCCTGGCCCCCAACATCCATGGCAATTAAATGACAGGTGAGCATCGTTATACAACTGAATTAGCCGGTCACCTCCTTAGTGTAACATGACATCAACTTAATTGCCAGCACGAGGTCCCTGAGCTGAGCTGGCACAGTCTGAAGAGCAAGCTTTAATTTGGTGTATCGTGTTACATAAAGGCCTTCACGCCTTGCGGGACATGTACTGTGCGTTGACAATGACAATTTAATTGGTTTCGTGTTACACAATCCATGTTAGATTTCTGGATGAGCGTTCACATGTCATACAGATGAATGGAAATACAATTCATCACGTGACTGAGAGATATATAATACGTCATCAGGGTATGGGACCATTCAGCCTACATATATTCCACCCCTGGCATTCGTCAAATAGACTGGCCCAAGACTGCAAAATGAAGATTTAATGTGGAACATTTCAACTTTTCCTCGTCGTGGGGATGCGTATCCTTAAAAAAAATGAAATTGACGATGACGACCGTTTTGAGAGCCACGACAACAACTAACGTAACTTCGTGATTTCTGTTCGAGTGAGTGAGTGAGTGAATAGAATTTAACGTCGCTTTCAACAATATTTCAGCTATATCACGACGAACCAACTAAGCACCACCCAGCCCAGTTGTGTTCCTGCTACTTCAAAGAAGAAATCTTTGAAGCAGCATGGAACCAGACACCCTCCATCCACCCTATAAAACACTAAGGACAGCGCACAAGACACAGACAAGACGCTTACATGGTGCAATAAAGACAAGTGATATTACAGTGCTAGACATCACATTGTCAAGTTCCTGTTGCTTCTCAGCAAAATGCATTGAAGCAACAGGAACCTGAACCCACCCAACCACCCGCGATTTCTGTTCGATACGGTGTTCTGACATGTTAACTCGAAGTGGCAAGGCCCATCGCGGATGTAATTTTTGTAGATTCATACGGTACTGTGTTTACGGGTTTAACTAATGTCAATTATAGACGAAAGCGTATAGATTTATCCAAGCTAGGGATATATAAATTGAAAATATGTGGAATGATATGCTTCGTTGCCTTGACCCAAATAAACATAAACCATTTGACTTTAGTGAGTTTAAGAGAAATAAAGAGACGTTTCTCAGAAATGTGTGCATGGCTCATCATCATGTGGAAACCCGCTTCGCAGGCATAAAATATCTATGGTGGCTGGTTTGTGCCATTTCTTAATTTCTTGTGTTCGCCCGAGAAAACTGAACAAGAAGCTTTGAAATTATAATTTCTTGTTGGCACAAATCAGCCAATTTTTCTGTAAATTTCTGATTTTCATCTTCTTGTATCTCTTTCATTTTTTCTCGGTTTCTTGTTTTCGCGGGAGAGAACAAGAATTTAAGAAAAGGCACAAATCCGCCATCATAATCATCAGAGCGCATTTCCAGTTCTCGATATAAAATAAATAAATAAAATTCTCCCCCCAAATCCCCTCCCCCAAATCTATTCCTCTCCGAATACTTGTCCATGCCTGAGGATGAATCATTTAACTTCCCTAAATAGATCTCGGGGTCAACCTCTACCAGAAATTGTAAATTAAATCCAAGATGGTCGCACTGATGAGAGGGAGACGTTACCGGCATATACGAAAAGAAAAAAAATGCATTTTTGAGTCGATTTCTCGGTCAGATTTTCCAAATAAATATTTTTGCTATAGTTTCTCCGCATGAGCTACATAATCATAGTACAAAACCACAAAATATGCGAAATATTAGATGCGATATAGAAAATAAAACGACCAAAATTTGTAAGAAAAATGACGAAAACGCAACTTTTCAGTCACACCTCATGGCCGGCATGTTGAATTTACCCAGGCTCAGATTGATAAGCATAAATGCAAATGACCCCGAAATAAGTCACGGAGTGTCAGCTTCTAATCTTTTCTCGTTTCGGATATATCGTGTAGAAAGTTTGATGGAGAGAGGTGGGGTGGAAGGGTTGAAGTATGCTTCAACACCCCTCCCCTTGGCCTGGGAAACAATGTCATCCCCTAGACCTACGTTTCCCTCATCATTTCAACAGATATCAACAAATATCCTTCCCTCCATCCATGGAAATATCCTTCCATCGTTGTCATTATATTTCTCATGTAAATACTTATTATGATTCTATAGTTACCAGTTTGGGTATTTCCAGAGGAATTTGTACAGGTCACCAATACAATATCGCTTGTGTACCGTAAAGAATATGAAAATATGTCGAAAAGAAACGGCTAACAACGTACTTCATTTCCATGTGTCTTCTTATTTTTAGGCTTCCGGCCATCTTGGATTTACCTCGTTGGTACTTGGTACACATAATCAATGGATCGGGGTCTCTCAAAACTCTGTTTGAGAAGTTGCTATGTAAAACAAAATGGCCACCAGTGGCCAATCAAAATGGTCTAATTTACAAGCAACGGATTTGGACGGGGAAAATGAAAAGAATATATGGTGATCATGAATATGCAAAAATTTTGCTCGTATTTCACCTGGTTTGGCCGCCATTTTGAATTTCGTCAGGAACGGAACACATCTTACGGGCTATAGCTCTGGAACTACGGAAAGTATATAGCCTTGCAGTTTGCTGCATTAAATTTTACAGGAGCAGGTCTTATACCAACCAAGGAGCAGGAAGTATACCAACCATTTCAACATAGCTTCAATAGTTTTCTCGCTTTTCTCAAATGTAATTCACCCAAATTTGGGAGTTGCCGGATTGTTTTTCATTGGTAATTATTATAGGTTAGATCCCCCGAAGAATATTCCGCACGAAATGCTGAGTTGTTTTATTATTGGATAATATCGTAGTTAATTTTTATTGTGTTTTATTTCATTTAATCGTAGCTTCTATAATTTCCCCGCTGTTCTCAAATGTAATTTGTCCAAATTTGCGAATTAACAGGAAAAGTGCCATTCCACTGGCCTCTTTAGGCAACCTCTGCCAAAGAGGAATTTGTTTTTATTTGTTTCTGCCATTGTTGTGGCGAATAATAAATAAATGTCAGTTGCATGTGTTTGGAGTATGATATGTGTTCGATTTCGCTGAGAGCTTGGTTCTAACTCAGGGCCTAATAAGGTGTTAGTCGAAGGAATTATTTGGACGCCTGTGCACTGCTTTCTCAAGGTAGAGAAAAAGGTCAAAAGTATGACGTCATTTGCACTCAAAATCTAGCTCGGCAAAACCTGACAAGAATTGTTGTCAAGTTGCAGCACAGACATTTTGTCATTTTTTCGAAACATGTAAGTCCAGATTTAATTTGGGAATATGCAAGATTCGTTAGCATGACCGTCAGTGTAAATGTTCAAGTGGCCTGAGGGCTGGAGTACCGCAAGTCAACTCATAGTGGAGCAATATCGTGCACAAAACTAGCCGAATTGTATGGTGGCTGATAGCTGCCATCGCATTCGCGCCCTCGCGACCTGTAAATTTGCAAAAATTGTAGGGGCGCGAGTGGCTCAATACTGCCATGATCGCGCGTTCGCGGGGTCGCGATTGCGAGAATGCGCGAACACGCGAACGAGCACCGTTCGCGCGCGACTGGTGCTCGTTCGCGCGCGAATGGTACCGTTAGCGTGTCGCGCGATCGCGCCCTTAAAAAGGGCGAGATCGCGCGACACGCGAACGAGCGCCATTCGCGCGCGAACGAGCACCATTCGCGCGTTCGCGTGTCGCGCGATCGCGCCCTCTTTGAAGGCGCGATTGCGCGAACACGAGAAGACGCGAATGGTGCTCGTTCGCGCGCGAATGGTGCTCGTTCGCGTGTTCGCGCTATCTCGCAATCGCGACCCCGCGAATGCGCGAACGGTACCGTTCGCGCGTTCGCGTGTCGCGCGATCGCGGGGTCGAGATTGCGAGATAGCGCGAACACGCGAACGAGCACCATTCGCGCGTTCGCGCCTTCCGGTTCAGTATTTGCGCATGTGCGAAAATTATGCCCAGGGACCATCTCAAGCAGACTATGTGTATTGAATCTTGGAACTACAAAATTAGATTATTGTGTTATGTTAACGTTATTAGCCTATTTCAGCTCACAATAATCAAATATGTATAGTTTGCATATCGTATTAATTGTTTTATTTGCTCAAATTATATTTTCGTCGTGAAAGTCTGCCTGTTGGCGATGAAATCCGATTCCGGTTTGTCACTGGCCCGTTTCAAACTCTTAAACCATATCTGTCGCGCGATATTGTAAGTTCATTGAAAGATCCACTGTCACAATGAGCGACTACACGTCACTGGCCACAGGAGGAGCCACCCTCTCTCGTATGCTTTTCAGATTGTCTGGTTCTCTGTCCCCTTCTTTACTGGTGATAGTTGTACTAAAATGTAACCTTCAAACTTGCTGTATTGTCCCGTTTAGTCTTCCTTATAATGAACTCACTCATTTTATGAACATTTTATTTCACGGTGTTATCTTGAAACCATACAGGATTATTCTCCGACACATCGACAGGGTGAAAGAGGTAGAAGTTCTTAATTGCTCATAGGTATATTCCATTACAGATTAGTTATTATCGCCTTAACAAAGCTTATCAGGTGCAGAGCTGATCACAGAATATTTTTACAGCGGATTCACTAACCAAGAAATAATCACCATTCTTGCTGTAAGACATCAGATAAACATCAGGTACTGTAAGTTTTTTCCCAATAAATGTATCGCAGGAGCCTGTGCGCCTGCATTCTCTGGGAGGCGAGTGTTTTGACGTCAAACTGTGGCCTGGTTGCCGAGGTCTGAGGAAATGATGTGGCCCATTTATATATATGTGTTAAAAGTTGAATGATGTAATTGATGCGCCAAAATATCCTGCAGTTTTCCTCTTCCACCAGAGATTTCAGGTACACAGGATGTCACCCTGTCTTGTATTTTATTTTATAAGTTAATTTCTTTTTGTCATCGCGTAACTTTATCTGCTTGGTTTTACAAGACTGACAAAACCGTGGGCAGATGAAGGGAGATAGATGCTCTCCGAATTCATTGGTAAACATATATGCAGACGCAAACTGATCTCATGCAGCGTTTAGTTCGCGTTTGTGTTAGTCCAATCTAGAGTCAAATAAGTCTGAATACTGTACAACCTAGATACCGGTATGAGGCCTATATGCATGTGTTATTGCGAAAAATTCGACAAGTGCAATAACCAAATGGTGATATATATATATAATTCCAGACTTTCATTCAGGACAGAGTAACATTTTTAAACTAAATGTTCCTTTTATTATCTCTCAGAGAAAACTTGTCAAGATTATTGATACTTTGCTCTTGTTAAGGAACTGAACATCTTCGAGGGTTTGTTAATGTATAATACGCTTTACCAATTTTCATGCAGTGCACGTCATCTGCTTCGCTTGATGTCCGCTATGCGGTTGAGAAGGAGGAACAGTGTGAGCCTGACACAAGCTACATCGGCTGTTCAAGTATGTTACTTACAAATTCAATCAAGCGAATTAACTAAAAGAAAAAAATTCCTATGGGAATGAAAATTTGCGGGATAAAACGGCGTTCGCTTTAATCGACAATTTATTTTGTTCATTACGAAACGCATGTTACAAACTGTGAAACTGTCACATTCGTACACGCCAAAGTGACATAAAGCAACAAAACGACCGCAAAAGGCGCCAGAAAATGGGATTTTCTTTGTTGTGTTATTTGAATGTATGTTTTTATGAGAAAAAGATTACCGGTAATTATCAAAAATATGAGTCCTCCAACCATATAATGACATCTCAGTATATATGCACAGCCTTTTTCCATGATACGGTCCCATGAGCACTCGATGACCTTTGCACGCGGAGGTGAAACGTTCGCGGAGATCAGCATGAGAACGTGAGAACAGGGGTCGAGTGACGTCACTAGGGGTTGACCTTTGACCTTTGAATCTCTCTGCGGTCCGCGCGCATGGGATCAACAGGCCTGGGCTTGTCACTGTCTGGTGGGGTTTTCCCAGAGTTTTTCGGTCAATGAGTACGCCTATGCTGTCCAAGTTAAAAGAGTTGTACCCAGTGACCAGTGCACTTGTCATTCTACACAAGCTGTAGAAATGTGGTTTAGTCTTTATTTCATTACAATATACTAGGCCTAAAACATACATACAGGGTGAACCCCTGGGTCGATTGAACTGGGGGTGGTACCCAATGAAAGCGCTTGGGGCAGGGAATGAGATAGAAGTAGAATGAACCTACTGCGCATGCGCGGGGCCGAGTATGCATGCGCAACACGTCTGGGCCAGTACAGGGACAACCACTGGGTCGATTGACCTAGGGGTGGTACCAAATGAAAGCCCTTGGGGCAGGGAATTGTATAGGAGGTCCGACTGCGCATGCACGGAGACGAGTACGCATGTGCACTACATCTGGACTAGTACAGAGAGAACCTCTGGACCGATTGACTTGGGGATGGTACCCAACGAAAGCCCTTGGGGTAGGAAATTGCAGAGGAGTGAAATGGACCGACTGCGCATGCGCGGGGCCGAGTACGCATATACCTAGATATAGTCATTCGCCCATGTTAAGCGTTATTAACGCTGCAATCCGCACGTGATCTGCACACGACGCTCGCCCCTCACACTTGATCGGCACATGACGCCCGCAGTAAGCGTCAAATTCGCACTATCATATCCGCCGCTAGGCGTCACGGGCGTCTATGCGCTTTCGACGCTTCAGGTCCGAGAAACAGAGGAGGAAGAATGGACCTAAAATGGGCCTGAATCACTGAAAGCATTAAATCCGCACTTATTTCCGCCGCTAGACGTCAACGGGCGTTGACGCCGCACCTAATGCGTTGACGGGCGTTGGCGCCTGCACCTAGGCGTTAAATCCGCACTTTTATATACGCCGCTAGGCGTCACGGGCGTCTATGCGCTTTCGACGCTTCAGGTCCGAGAAACAGAGGAGGGAAAATGAACCTGAAATGGTCCTGAATCACTAAAATCGTTGAAACCGCACTATAACGCCCGCCACTCGCAACGCCCGCCACTCGCAACGCCCGCACACAATACGTTAACGCCCGTTAACGCCAGCACCTAAAATTAGTCTGTGTATCTACCCCACTGACTGCTGGTCATGTGCCAAAGTTGTAACTTTGCACGCCCGAAGGGCTTTCATTGGGTACCACCCCCAGGTCAATCGACCCAGGGCTTCTCCCTGTATGTATGTTTTAGGGCTAGTAAAAACCACATTTCTCAGCGACCATGTACAGCTTGTGTAGAATGACAAGTGCACTGGCCACTGGGTACAACTCTTTTAACATGGACAGCATAGGCGTACTCATTGACCGAAAAACCCAGGGAAAACCCCACCAGACAGTGACAAGCCCAGACCTGTTGATCCCATGCGCACGGACCGCAGAGAGATCCGCGAACGTTTCACCTCCGCGTGCAAAGGTCACCGAGTGCTCATGGGACCGTATCTGCGGTGATCCTACTACTCAGGTCCACACTTGGGCCTTTTACCGGGGATAAGAAATGCTGCTACCATGGAATTAATTTGTATTGCACATGTATTTTTCTTGATAGATAGAACTCGAAGGCAGTGGACAGGTACTAGGTTATCGTTCCTTACAGGCAAGAATTTTATCCAGATATGGACTGACAGTCTCCAGGTAGATACATTTAACCAAATTTTACTTTATTCACCATTATGTTTTACCTCACAGACCAAAATTTGACGTAATAATTCAAACCGAGAACCCAGCAAGCAGATAATAGTCAGCAGCGTGGATGTAGCGGTTAGAGAAACTCAGACTAGTTAAAATGGAGAATAATGTAATCCAGATGTTTCAAGTCCGGACAATGTGGCCAATTGCACCCATGTGATATATCCTTTCATCTTCCTCCCGTACCATTTAACACTTTCGCTGTTTCACTGTCTGGAGTTCATTGTGACGTTGGTGGGATTAGGAGCGGTTATTCCTGATGCCCCAAGTTATATTTTTGTATTGCGGGTATCATTTGTCGTGCTAGCCGGTGTTAGGGCCAGAAGGGAAATTTTCGTTATTTCTTGGTGGAATGGTTAGTCAACTCTGTTTCAAACTTTGCTTTCAGAAATTGTATTTCCACAATACAAAGGGTGTTAGATCCAGATGGAGTGTCTTCCCGAAGGAACCGCCGTCTTCATCGACGCACTTACCTCAACAATGGCCCAAACTTTTAATACACATAGATGGATACGACAAACTAAAGCGGTATGGATTCGCTATCCATGGAGCTATGGATGGGTAAGCAGTGTCATGCGAAGTAAGCGATAATCAAAGTGGAGATTATTGTTACTTATATAACATACCAGAAATCCAATGAATATGCCTAAGGCTCATCCTAAAGGAAGGCCGTAGGGGCGGCGGCCTTCCGAAAGGAAGGCGGTGGTAAAAAACATATGCTAAAAGGTTTAACGGGGGATAATTTATGCCTGGATGTATTATTCATGGATAATTCTACCGATTTCATATATTTGTAGGTTTCCACAAAGTCCTACGGCCACAAGAATCGCGTATTCTTGTCCACGGCCGTCCCGGCTGGCGGGTGGATCGAAAAACCGGATCGTTTTCAATTTACAAATACGGAAATGAACATTATTATACTTACGAACTTGCAGAATAATAATAACTAATAATAATACCAAAAAAAATAAAAAAAATAATAAGAATAATAATGGCTATGCACAGTATGATAATGAATATGGGTCTGCAGAAAATGTAATACAAATTAAAGGAACTAAAGTCTGATGTGACATCGTTTCGAGTCTTCGTCTAGCTAACATTCATAGCGTCTCATTTCTCTCACCCCTATGCCGACGACACATACACTTTTCCATGATGGAATTACAAACATAATTACAGTGCACTTACCTTTACTTTTGCGCACTATTGGGCATCATTTTCATTGAAAGGATTTTG
>JAVTVY010041505.1:0-18624 GCA_036873755.1 Hanleya hanleyi | reverse complement strand
GGTATAATCAACGCTAATTTATGCATTGTACTACATACAGGGCCGTCTTGGTGAATTATCATATTATTTGCACACATTGTTGCTATATTTGCATCATAATATTTCGCATTAGTACTATTCCATCTACAATATATCCACGCAGTCTGGGTGAATGTTTGACTGCTTATCTTCACCCACTCAGGGTGTCAAATGTACATACTATTGTTACTCTGGTTAATTGTTCGATTTAATTTGTACTCTGCCTCTTATGGTGTTTGTGCAATAAATACTTGAACTTGAACTTGAACATGGATACCTCATACGACTCCATAGGACGAATAGTGGTCCACCCAGACCCCAAAACGTCTATTTCCATATCCTTTTCTCACAATTCCCTGTCTGCGCATGCGCAGAATGTTGACAACGACCGAGACACTAGTCCAGCCGGATGCCCCCTCACATAGGTTTCACATTGATACCTCACTCGACCCAATCGGACCAATAGTGGCTGCCCTAGACCCCAAAACGTCTATTTCCATACCCTTGGTCTACCGCGCATGCGCAGAATGACGCTATTCCAACCCCATACCCACTCCATCGGATGCCCCCTCACATAGGCTTCACATTGATACCTCACTCAAGTCCATCGGACCATTAGGGGCTGCCCTAGACCCCAAAACGTCTATTTCCATACCCTTGGGCCACCGCGCATGCGCAGAATGATGCTATTTCAACCCCACAGTCAGCCCATCAGATGCCCCTTCACGAGTGCTTCACATTGATACCTCATACGACCCAATCGGACCATGCAGCGTATTTGAAGTCTGTGGACTACTTTATCTCCGCGACCGCATCGCCACCAGACCGTATCACCGCGAAGGAATACAAGGTCAAAGGTTGCCAGACCTTTAGTGGTCAAAACTTGGCACACAGCCAATGCTGATGCAATCTATAACCTTGAGCTGGTGGCGCCCCCTGTCGGATGCTTCAGGGAAATCAAGAGTTACCCCTCTTAAGTGCAAAGAGGGCAATGGGACCTTTTTTAGCCTACTACTACTCCCCTAAACTGCTCTCTTTCTCTGCAGCTTCTCGATTGCACCTGCGCACATTGACGTGATTTCGAAGCAGAACCATATAGCCTAGTCTATTGTATGGAAGTTGATAAAGTTCGTTTGTCACATTGAGTCCGTTTTCCGCATTTTCGAGAAAATCCAAGTTTTGTATCCACCCACCAGTCACGTGAATTCTTCGCTAGAATAATAACCGAGGTTGACCCCAATACGCGTGATCGGCAGTACAAAATTTTTTTTCACCATTTAATCCGTTTTTTGCTTTTTATTTTCACGAAAATCCTAGTTTAGCATCCACTCACCAGTCATGTAACGGGCGCTTACCTTCCTGCACGTTCTTTGAGGACAAAGGTTGAACAGGACTGAGTTTTTCAGCGTTTTGGCCGAAAATCATTGTTTTATATCCACCCCACCACCCCACTTGACCGGCAGTGACCTCGCAGTGGAAATCACGCGACGTCATCTGTTTCCAGACGCCTCCCACCCTCCACGATTTACTCTGAACAGAAATGTTAAGAGATTACCACTTTATATACTACTACCATTTTTGATGATGGCCATGACCGTTTTCCTATCTTTGTGTTTCTTCGATATTTGGAACAACAACGCAAGTAGCTTTTGCTGTACCGATGCTTGATTTAGGGTTTTAAGACCGACTTGGAGGTCACAGGCAGGCGTCGAAGGGTTGGACGAGGTGTCAAACAGACGCCAGTCGTGAGGGGTTAAACGCAACAAAACCCATTCTAAAATTATTTATCTGCCCCTGTGGTGGCGTGACGTGGCTGATGGCTGATTATGACGTCACATCCGGGTCAAAGGTCACATCCTGGTCAAAGGGTCAAAGGTCACTTGGTCACGTGATGGCCCAACAAGATTTATCTGTCTCTACATAAGACCGCAGTGACTTCCAATGTTAACCTCCGGGGAATGCATGT
The DNA here is from genome assembly GCA_036873755.1 of Hanleya hanleyi. Taxonomy (NCBI): domain Eukaryota; kingdom Metazoa; phylum Mollusca; class Polyplacophora; order Lepidopleurida; family Hanleyidae; genus Hanleya; species Hanleya hanleyi. Next base: position 16,640 of record JAVTVY010041505.1, on the reverse strand, counting down.
TTGGCGAGTATTGGGGTATATTTTTTTTCTTGTGGATTTTAATATGGGGTATGGTTGAATTTCGCTGAAAAGTTCAGGCAGGTCTGGGGTGGACATGTTAGAACCATTCCGGTACGGTCCAGTGACTTGTTCAATGTTAGGCCCTAGCCGAGCAGCCGAGGCGTTAAGATAAGGCCTAAAGATAGGGCGTTAAGATAGAGCGTTAAGGCGTTGAGACTGGCGTTAAGGCGTAACTAGAAAAAATCAGAGCTTCTGAGCTATTTCACCAGGGCGTTGAAGCGTTAAGCTGGGCGTTGGCGGGCGTTACTGTTCATAAAAGCAAGCGTATCCTAAAAACGTGCACAGTTCAACCGTCAACATGGCTTATACTTGCTATGAGTGCGAACGCACGTTCACCAGACATTACGATATGATGCGACACCAGAAGAATATACACGGGATTGAAGTCACCGAGGCCCACGAAGCCGATGCAGATGCTGAGAATATGCCAGCGATTCTGACAGTCCGCCGACTTATACCGAAACAGAGACTGCTGAGAGTCTATCTACCGTTTCAGAGAGCTTGTTTTCAGATAGTCAGGCTATGTCACAGAAAAGCCTGAGTGAGGAGAACCTACCTTTTGGGATCGTATTCAGCAGCTATTAATGCTCACGCTGCAGCGATCGAGGACGACGGACAGGATAGCTTACAACAGGCATACATCCAAATGCGCCCCAGCATCAGGAAAAGGGTCATGGCGATCTAGGAACAGTATACCCTGCAGCCGCTTGAAATGAAAGGCGACCTCATGCACAGGACCATCATGAAGACCAAGCGCCACCTGGAAGAGGATATGGATCTCCCGACAGAGGCCCTGCAAAATGCTTTCAAAAAGCCAAAACAGCTGTTCTGTGACATATTGCCGCTACAGTATCCTGGCCTGCCCGACGAGGATTAGAACAAACGGATCAGAGCGAACGTGGCCGAAGATAGGACTTTCTGAAATGGCGGTTTCTGATTGGACAAGAGCAGCCGAGAATACATCTAACGGGCAAGAACGAATATAACAGATGCAGCCCCAAATGGGGCTTCTGATTGGACAACAGCATACTTGAATTGTAAACATACCCAACGCGGCTCCACCATCGTGGGTAAAAATAAACTATATGAAAACTTGTGAGCGTATTGATCTTTCTTTCTCTCAACTATCTGCATCATGGCGTTAAGACATTATGGAACTAGTGTTTAAAAGACGTTAGGGTGTTACGGCGTCACTGCGTTAAGATAGGGCGTTAAGGCGTTATGATAAGGCGTTAGGGCATTAAGATAGGGCGTTAAGGCGCTAAGATAGGGCCTTAAGGCGTTACTGTAAAACTCTCTACAAAGGTCATAGAGAAAATATACTGGGTTTCTGCTTTCTCTACTACTAAGGGGCAACTGGATGACTTCCCTTGATTTTTATTTCCCCGAAATTGAGAGACTATACTATCTTAACAACAACAACATTCCCATTTCTATGACACCAGGAGTTACGCACCCAACCATGACTTGATCGGCCTGGAGGAGCGCTTCACATCGACCCAGTACGCCCACTATGAGCCCACCTAGCCCTAGAACGTCCATTCCAATGCCCTGTACCCACAATTCCCTGTCTGCATTGCGCTACCTTTACTCCACAGTAGTCCAGTTGGACGCTTCAAACTGATACCCCACACGACCCATTCAGGCCACTATTGACCCACCTCGACCCCAAAACGTCCATTCCAGTGCCCTTTTCTCACAATTCCCTGATTGCGCGCGCGCCATATTCTTACTTCCTCTCCACACCCATTCAGTCGGATGCTCCCCCACGAATGGTTCACTATGACACCTCACACAACCTAATCGGACCAATATTGGTCCACCGCGATGCGAAAACGTCCACCTCAGACCTGCCTATTCACAACGCATGCGCACGATAACTTTTCAGCGAAATTCAACCCATGGCCTCCAGACCCCTTCCATCGTGTTCTACAGTTCGAGACAAAGAAAACAAGGTGACACACCCCATACCTCAAATGTCCATGAGTGGGTTCTCCATTGAGACTAACATTGAACAAGTCATTGTCCACTGCGCCGGAATGGACCTAACATGTCCACCCCAGACCTGCCTGAACTTTTCAGCGAAATTCAACCCATGGTCACGAGACCCCTTCGATCGTGTTCTACAGCTCGTGCCACACTCAAACCCACCCAAATACTCCCACCCCAAACATGCATTCCCCGGAGATTAACAATGGAAGTCGCTGGGGTCTTATGTAGGGACAGATAATTCTTGCTGGGCCGTCATGTGACCGAAAGAGACCTGACCTTTTGACTCGGATGTGACCTTTTACCCGGATGTGACGTCATCCGTGACGTCATCAGTCTCACTTTCAGCCACATTTTTCCGACAGAATTAAGGTTTTATATACTACCAACAATATATATACACTACACATAATGTAGAGTATGAGCTAAAACTGCATATTATACTGCTAAACCGGTATCGTGGATTTCACCCACTTTTCAATTACAAGCGTCAGATCCGTCATTCATAATTCCGTCGTCCATTAGAAAATATCCGCGTCCATAATCCAAAGACCTATTCCATATTCCATATAACAGTATTAGCACCAAATTCAAAAAGACAATCATAGTATACATAAACATAGGCTTGTTTCCTGCAAGAGAGAAGCGGTCAACAGTTTTCAATGATGCCGGCAAGACATCATGATGTTCCAAAAATATCAAATCCGTATCGCTGATCAGTATTCTCAATCCATAATATTTGTTGCAAAGTCGTCATCCAAAAAATGATGTATCTCAGTCACGCTTTGATTGTGACTGTTCATATGAGTACCATGAGGATATTGAAGTACATGGGTTCATACGGCCCCTAGCCTCGGGTTAATCGGAATTAGACACAAGTTACGAAACGTAACGCCATAGATCTTGCACTTGCATTTTGCTATCAGCATGCGATATGTATCGCCAAATTTGAGAAACTTTGTGTGGAGGCGCTTGGTGGTGTAGCCCTGTTTTATAAGTTTCTGAAACGATGTTTTGTGACGTTGATTAAAATCGTCACATTTAACACAGGATCTAGCAAATGCTACTAGGCGTGATATGTATACGCCATATGCAGGTCACACTGGAATATTACTGTCCAGAAAGGGATAGTTTACGATGTCGAAATTGTAATCATCTCTTTTGTCATACAGTCGACGAAAGAGAAGGCCCGCTTCCTTTCTATAGAGATATAGGTCTAAATACGATGTGCCTGTAGGGTTATCTGTAGTTTCCTTCAAATCCAGTGAAGGCGGATATATATCCTTCACTGCGCCATTTATATAGCGATTATCCACAGCGAGAAGATCGTCTATATAGCGTTTTGTGAATGAGAAGGGACGGGCTTTGAATGGATAGGTTTTTGAAAGCGCCTGCATATAGTCATATTCATAAGGGAACAGATATAGGTCAGCCAATAAGGGTGCACAATTAGTACACATTGGAATACCTATATGCTGTTGATATATTGTGTTGCCAAATTTCACATAGATATTCTTAATGAGAAATTCAAGCAACTCTATAAACAAAGAAACACCCCATGAATGATATCTCTTGTATGCAGTAGAGCTAAAGAAGGCTTTATGGCTTTCGACATTAATATATCTACGATCAGTTTTCTTGAACACAGATACTATTAATGAACTTAGACGGCCAATAAGGTCCTGATGAGGGATTGTGGTATAGAGAGTCGAGAAATCTCATGTGGATACATGTCTATACGGTATGTGACCTTTAGCATCAAGTTCTTCCGTAAAACATTTTGAGTTTTTCAATATCCACATACATTCAACGCCAGAGTTTTTAGAAATAGTGGCGCAATACCTTTCCCAAAATGCTTTTACCTCCTGAAGGGCCCTCGTCAACAGGGTTGAAAGAAGCTTGGTGGTGCAGCTTTCGCCAACCATGGCTGCGATGTCTCCGTTGATGGGGTTTAAATAGCTGGGTAATATTGGATATATTTGATACACGTTTGTAATATTGATACAATAGGAATGTACAAAGTTTAGATATACAAACAGATGCATGTCCGTTGGTAAGTCTAAACAAGTTTTTACAAGATTACAGGAGATCTCGAAAAAGTTACAATGATTACAATATGTAATTACAGTAGGCCTTTTGTTTGTCATAGTCGTTGATTGGCATAACCTTCAACGGCTTCTTTACCTGTTCAGACAGACCGTTCAATGTTATACAATTACGTTTGCTCCCACTTCAATAACTTGACTGATACTGACGTTAATTAACTAGTCTGTTATAACAATTCTAGTATAACAATTCAACAGTTTAATTCACATCGGAATTTGCTAATAAAGTATTGTTCCATCGTCTGTCGCCTGATGTTGTCTTCTGTTTTCATTTTGTAAGAGGGGAAAATACTGAATTTAGTTTCAAAATGACCAGCACAATCGGCTGTGTTTACTGACTTTTAGGTGTCTTAATGCAGGCGTAATAATTTGTTGACGATGGACTCTAACTCTATTTCTAAGCAAATCCCCAGTTTCACCGATATACATTTTTTCACATCCATTGCAAGAAATGACATACAAATTTTGCAAGCTGCAGTTCATGTCACTGTTAACTTTGAAGCTAGTACCAGTGTGACGAAACAAAAACGACTGTCCTACTTGTATATTTGTGCAACATTTACACCTGTTGTTTCCACATCTTGACACAGAAAAAACATTACTTTTTGATGTGAACTTAATCGAGGTGAGTAATTGTTTACGGTTTGGTGCCTGTCGCTTTCCATTTATTACTTTATCCCACCAAAACACTTTTTCATTCGTTCATTCGATTCGAGCACCTTGACACGGTTCTTAATTATTGCAAAAAGTGATCATTATTTGGATTATAAGTGTTGATGAAAGTAAGTAATCCTTGGTTAGCTGGTACCTTGAAAACAGGACAGATATTGTAAAATGCAGCACAGATTTGGTATAGTACAGGATAAATATGGTATAATACATGACAAATATTATAAACACAGGACAGATATGGTATAATACAGCACAGATATGGTATAATACAGGACAGATATGGTATAACACAGGGCAGATAAGGTATAATACAGGACAGATATGGTATAATACAGGACAAATATGGTATAATGCAGCACAGATTTGTTATAATACAGGAAAAATATGGTATAATACAGCACAGATTTGGTATAATACAGAACAGATATGGTATAATGCACACCCCACAGGACGCATTCGGACCAAGGATGGTCCATGTCTACACCAAATACATCCCTTCACTGCCCTAAAATGCCCACTTTCGCTACTAGTCGTACTGATGCCGTCACCAATGACGTCACAGATGACACGGACATCCCTCAAATCGTGGTCTCCACTCCGAAGGCTACAAGATGACACCCCACACGACGTATTCAGACCAATAGTGGTCCATCTCTTCACCAAATACCTTCCTTCACTGCCCCAAAATTCCCACTTTCGCTACTACTCGTCGTGATGACGTCAACGATGACGTCACAGATGCTGTGGGCAGCCATCATATCGGGGTCTACACACCGAGAGCTACAAAGTGACACCGCCTTCGACACATTCGGACCAATAGTGGTCCATCTCTACCCCAAACACCTCCACGCACCCCCAAAATGACCACTTTACTTAATACATCCGACTGCGCATGCGCAGATTGACGCGACTTGCAATAAAAACACGCCATTCTGACTCTACCCCACAAAAGCTTCACTTGGACATCTCCCACGACCCATTTGGACAAATAGTGGTCCATCTCTACCCGAAACACACCCCACGCACCTCCAAAATGCCTGCTTTCTTTACTACGGCCAGATTGCGCATGCGCAGAATATAGAAAACGGACGATGCATTATCCCAGTCGGATGCTCCACCACGAGAGCGTCAAAATAAGACCTCATATGACACCATCGGGCCACTAGGGGCTCACCTAGACCCCAAAACGTCCACCCAGTGTGGACCTATCCCTCATAGCCAGTATAGGCCTATGGGCCTATATACAATGAACGTGTGAATTCCCCAGTATGGATTTATCCCCCTGGGCCAGTATTGGCCTATATACAGACCTACCCGGTACTTTTCGAAAGATTTCATCGCTTAGCTCCGGGATCCTTCCTATCATGTTTTCCGTGACGAAACGTGAAAAACAAGACCAAACAACGCATAGTAAAATCCAAAAAAAAAATTACTACTCCCCCCCCCCCCCCCAACCCCATACAGGCATTTTTCCCGTATATTGTATAGTACAGGCCCCTATTGTAGACCACGTATTTGGGACTGCTTTCTGTCCGCGAAAAGCTTTTTTGACCGCATCACCGCCAGACCGCGGAGGAATACATACCATATAGAGATCGGAAGTGACGTCACCCTGGTGGCGCCACCTGTTGGAGCTATAGTGCACTTGACCTCCACAACCCGCCCCAATAACGCCACCTAGCGACAGAAAGAGTTATCTCCCCCGGCAAAATGTGAGTCTATCCGTGTTTTATATACTACTTACCATGGTACAAAATAATTACAGGCATCCTGTAAATACGAATTATAGCAGGTGTAGGGGAATAGCTGTATAGAACACGTAGTTTAGGGAACTGGGACGGTCTAAAAGGCACTACTCTGTTCGGCAATTCGGATGTGTTCTAAGGGGACCGCCAGGTGGAGCTCGTCACTGCTCTTCCGGAATAAACGAACGTGTTGTTCAAGCTTTAATTTAGCTCTCTCGTTTCATCTATTTTCAGGTAAGAGAATCATTGTGGCGATTAATTGCACGATTCTATTAAGAATGCCGCCAGATAGGTTTTATAACCGTCTTCAACGGATTGAGTTGAGAAATACTGGTAAACAGTGCAATCAGCATGGTAGACCATGTCGTCATGTGTTCTCTGAAAGCAGAATGTGTGTCATACATCAAACATTATATATTGTGAATATGCAACTAATCTGGACCATGAAGTAAGGCCTCAGTTTGTCTGTGAATGAACCCATATTAGTGGCAGACGAACATAATAGTTATCGAGGGTGAATGAACTAACAGCACGCAGTTGTTCCCTAATAGATATGTACTTTCATTTTCACAGGTGTGCATTATGCCTCGGGAATGGCCTGTAACTCATAACTGTATGTCACATATCAGGCCTCTCCATGAATTGTTGGGTGGTGAAACACCACTGAACATCCTTGCTGCGAATGGTTCGGCCATACCATTGGATAGGTGGATGGAAATTACCCTCCAATTATTGGAAGGCAACACCTCACAGTTAACAGTACCATTTTTGGTCTCCTCACTAGTGGAAGTCAACCATGTAATAGTTGGGTACAATGTCATAGAACATTATCTAGGTAATGTTAGCAAAACTGAGGGGATGGAATCTGCTGTCAGAGTAGTTCAGGAATCCTTGTCTAAAGTTGACCAGGGTGGGGCTAGGGCTGTTGTAAATCTGCTCAAAGAAGCCAAACCCAGCATACTGAGTCAAGTCCAAATTGGTAGGCAGGGGATAACACTCCATAGTGGGCAAGCTGCTGATGTCAAGTGCTTTGTTCGGGCTGGTCCCTTGGTTAGTGGATCCATGGTATTATTCGAGCCAAATGTTGAAAATCCCTGGCCAGAAGGGGTGGTGGTCCTGGAATCTGTGGTAAGTTTGGGTTCAGGAAAACGGTCTTCCATCCAGGTAAGAGTGGTGAACACTATGCAACATGATGCTAAGTTACGGGTAAAAACGTGTCGGCTCAATATGTAGTGTTCAATCGGCAACCCCCATGCCGGTACAGGTGAGTAGCCCGTCTCAGTCCAGTAGTAGGGAAGCTGATGAGAGTAGTACAATGGAGCCAAATGCTGACCCTGGTTGGTGCCCACCAGTCGACTTGGATAAATCGCCTCTCACTGCTGACATGAAGCGGGTGGTGCAGCAGATGTTGCGTGAAGAAAATATGTCATTTGCCCGAGAGGGAGAAGTTGGCAATATGCCAAGCTTACAGATGGGCATCAAGCTAGTTGACCAGACACCGGTCCAGCGCAGCTACAATGCCATTCCTCGGCCCCTGTATAAAGAAGTTAAAGAGTATCTGCTAGATCTAATTCGTAGAGGTTGGATAGTCAAGTCGCACTCACCGTATTCGTCTCCGATGGTGGCAGTGCGGAAGCGAGACGGAACATTACGATTGTGTATTGATTATCGCCTCCTGAATCGTAAAACTGTCCCGGATCGCCAGCCCATACCCCGGATCCAAGATGCGTTGGATAGTCTCGGGGGGAACAGATGGTTTTCGGTACTCGACCAAGGGAAAGCCTACCACCAAGGCTATGTGAAAGAGGAATGTAGGCCTTATACCGCTTTCATCACACCTTGGGGCCTTTACCAATGGATACGTGTGCCATTCGGGCTCTCAGGAGCTCCCAGCGCCTTCCAAAGATGTATGGATAACGTATTAGAGGGTATCCGGGATGAACTTTGTTTGCCCTATCTCGACGACGTAATCGTGTACAGCCCCACATTTGACCAGCATATAAAAGATGTTGGAACTGTGCTGAGACGACTGGCTGCTGCTGGAGCGAAACTGAAACCCCAGAAGTGTGAAATATTCAGGGAGAAAGTTCGGTACCTCGATCACCTGGTGACTTCCAAAGGATACACAATGGATCCTGCCGATAAAGAAGCAGTGCTAGCTCTGAAAGGGAAGTCACCGTCTACAGTGGGGGAGTTGAGGAAGCTTATGGGTTTTATCGTGTACTACCGCCGGTATGTCATTGACTTTTCCCGTCGAGCAAACATGTTATACGACTTGCTGAAGACCAAGGAAGTACCAGGAATCACTAGAGATGGCAAACCAGGTAAGCGCAGGGCAGGGACAGGTCAGGCACCAGCGAAGGAGAAAATAGAGTGGACATCAGCCCATCAATCACAGCTGCATGACCTAGTCGACCTGCTCTGTGATTGTCCAGTCATGGCATATCCGGACTTCACTCGATCCTTTGTTCTACATACTGATGCTTGTGCGAAGGGGCTCGGAGCCGTCTTATACCAAGAGGATGACCAAGGTACCTTGAGAGTCATTGCCTACGGATCCCGCACTTTGACCACTGCTGAAGCCAACTACAATCTGCACTCCGGGAAATTAGAATTTCTGGCACTAAAATGGGCAGTGTGTGAGCGCTTCAGAGATTACCTTTACTACTGTCCGAATTTCCTCATCCTGACAGACAATAACCCTTAAACATACGTTATGACTTCTGCAAAGTTGGATGCTGCTCGACAGCGCTGGGTGGCAGAGCTGGCTGATTTTAGGTTTGAGATTCGGTATCGACCAGGTAAGTGTAATGGCGATGCGGATGGTCTTTCGCGGATGCCATTGGCTATAGAGAACATTCTATGCCAGTGTACCGAGAGAGTGAGCCCTGAGAAACTTGATGCCATTGGACAGTCCGTTAAGGTACAAGGAGAAACACCATTAATCTGTACCTTGTCGACTCAGCGGGTAGTCATTCCGGATGACACTTTACTCCTAGAGGATAGACCTATTCAACCTATTCCGGATGCTGAACTGCGAGAGGCGCAGAATATTGATGATGACATTGGGCCTGTGTTGAGGTGTGTGTTGGAGGGTAGACGTCCAAATTCTGCAGAGAGGCGTAAATTGTCATCGAACTCCAGATTACTATTGCAGCAGAAATTGGTAACTGATGAACGAGGACGACTGATACGTAGAACTCAACCATTCGGTGAGGATACCCGAAATCAATTGGTCCTCCCAGCGAAATACCACAGCTTGGTTTTACATGAGCTCCACAATGAAATGGGCCATCTTGGGGTGGAATGGGTGACTTCCTTGGCCCAGGATCGATTTTACTGGCCCCGGATGAGCAAGGACATTGACCACTATGTCTCAAGAGTCTGCTTGTGCCTGAAGGATCGTAAGCCCAATCTTCCACAAAGAACTCCATTAAAACCAATCGTCACCATGGCTCCAATAGAATTAGTGTCCATAGATTACTTGCACTTGGAGAAGTCAAAAGGAGGATTTGAATATGTATTAGTGGTAACAGACCACTTTACACGGTATTCCCAGGCTTATGCCACCAGGAATAAATCGGCCAGAGCTGCAGCTGACCATCTGTTCTGCGATTTTATTCCGAGGTTCGGGTTTCCTCAGCGCTTACACCATGATCAGGGCCGGGAATTTGAAAATAGGCTGTTTCGGAAGTTCCAGAAGCGCTGTGGCATAACCCCTTCCAGAACTACACCTTACCACCCAAAGGGGAACGGACAAGAAGAGAGATTTAATCGAACCCTTCTGTCGATGCTGCGTACCCTACCCAGGGATGCTAAGGCCTCATGGAAAGACGACCTGAATAAAGTTACGCATGCATACAACTGCACCAAGAATTCGTCGACTGGCTTTTCTCCCTTCTTTCTCCTCTTCGGTAGACATCCTCGTTTACCAATTGACTTGCTGTTTGGGTCAGGATCAGGAACGACGGATCGTAGCAAAAGTGAGTATGTGGAGACGTGGAGTAAACAAATGCGACAGGCCTATGAGGTGGCCACAAAGGAGGCAGCCCTTAATGCACGTGTGGGAAAGCGCCACTATGACAAACGGGCAAGATCTCTTGCATTACAGGCAGGGGACAGAGTACTGGTGCGGAACTTAAGCGAGCGAGGAGGACCTGGAAAACCTCGATCGTACTGGGAAGACACTATCTACACCGTCGTGAAACGGATGGCTAAGATAGCCCAGTATACATGATTAAACCCCAAAGAGGTAAGGGACGAACACGTGTCATCCATAGAAATCTCCTCCTACCCTGCAATGATTTGCCGCTCCAGTGTGGGGCGGATATAGCTGGACACCATTCAGCGAACAAAAAGAAGCCCTCTGCAGAGCATGTGCGGTCCAGCATTTCGGGTTGTGTTTCCAGTGATTCATCGGATGAGGATTGGCGCGAGGTGCCAAACGGTAGTCTCCAACCAGAATCCGGAGGCTGCTCCCCTGCCAATCTGGACATAGAGGCAAGGGACGTGGAACCACAGAACTCGGATGCTGCAGAAACAATCGTAGAACCGGAGACTCTGAACCAGCGGCCAAGGCGACAGCGGAAACCGGCCCCCAGGTTCACATACGACCAGTTAGGAAGTCCACAAGTTTCACAGGCTGTGAATGACGTAAGCAAAAGCCTGTGTACTGCTGTAGTTTGGGTGTAGGTACTTGCTGTTCTGGACTGGATGGACATATTGTTAGGGACATCTTGGGGGACAGCCTTGCCTCGAGTGATGTTATGGGTCCACTGACCAAGGTTTCTTGTTAGAATCGGTCAGCACAGCATGTCGACTTTGGCACTTGCTTTCATGGAGTGTTTTGGGGTCTTAGACGTTTTGTGGATGTGTTGAGACTATATTTGAGGATTGAGTATGCTGGAGTGGTGGAAATGTTGGGGACAACATTTGTTAAACGGGGGGTGAATGTAGGGGAATAGCTGTATAGAACACGTAGTTTAGGGAACTGGGACGGTCTAAGAGGCACTACTCTGTTCGGCAATTCGGATGTGTTCTAAGGGGACCGCCAGGTGGAGCTCGTCACTGCTCTTCCGGAATAAACGAACGTGTTGTTCAAGCTTTAATTTAGCTCCCTCGTTTCATCTATTTTCAGGTAAGAGAATCCTCGGTAATAATGATTAATTGCACGATTCTATTAAGAATGCCGCCAGATAGGTTTTATAACCGTCTTCAACGGATTGAGTTGAGAAATACTGGTAAACAGTGCAATCAGCATGGTAGACCATGTCGTCATGTGTTCTCTGAAAGCAGAATGTGTGTCATACATCAAACATTATATATTGTGAATATGCAACTAATCTGGACCATGAAGTAAGGCCTCAGTTTGTCTGTGAATGAACCCATATTAGTGGCAGACGAACATAATAGTTATCGGGGGTGAATGAACTAACAGCACGCAGTTGTTCCCTAATAGATATGTACTTTCATTTTCAATGTTGGCGGGAGATGATTAAAGGGAAAAAACTCTTACCGACTAAACCCATTTATTGAGCTGTAGTCTTTGTGATGTATATCAATTGTGTTTAACTCTGGCATAATCAGGGGAAACAACTCTTTGAGGCAAATCACATTATAGGAGATCATTTGACATTACTGGTGATATATGAACTGAATTAACTGGTGAAACAGGATGAGGTTAATGTTCTATTTTAAGATTGGATAATCAATATTTAGTAATAAGTTGATTAATTGAAACTAATCAGACACATCATTCATTTATTATTCTATCTGAATTAAATATAATTAGGCAGATAATTATTGAATATTACTAGTCTGACTTGAAATTATACCACCTTTGTACTGTCAGATAGACATGGAATAGATAACACATTTCGATTTGATTTGAGTCCGGATTTTTAACTACACAATAAAATACAGAACTATGCAAGTGTTAAGTGGGTGGCATTTTATTATGAAGTAATTACAGACATGGGAACTGAGATTTCACGATATTTTATTAGGAATAAAATATTCAATCGATGTTATGTCATCCTTATTAAATAAGCATGTTATGTAATCATTATTAAATAAGCATGTGATGTCATTTTTATTAAATAAGCCAAGTCGTTCCTGGATAAATGATAACTGTTGCCAAGTCCATATGCTCGATATTACAAGTATAGATATCACTGCAATCATTGGGTTGATTATCCATTGTAAACCATTTCACTATTAATAATTGATTTATTATTATTATTATTATGTGAGCTCGTGACTGCTCTTCCGGAATAAACGAACGTGTTGTTCAAGCTTTAATTTAGCTCCCTCGTTTCATCTATTTTCAGTCCACCATCCACTTGGTTAAGGTGAATCTAAGTCGATCGAGGCTTTACACAGGCTTGGCATTTTATACCATGGCATATATTATTTACAGGCATCCTGTAAATGACGAATTGTGGCAGGGATGGCCAACCATACACAGGTAGGGTCCTATCATCCTTTTTACACCCGGGACCCCACGGGTGCGGTCCTATTTCTTTTCACACCCGAGAACCCCACGGATGCCCAGTTAGTCGCCTCTCACGACAAGCTATCTGAGGAGCCGAGGTATATTCTTACCATGACCAGGGGAGTAGTATACAAAGCGTATTTGGACCCCAATTGACCTCAGAAATTTGCATATGACCTCTGTGACGTCACGCGCCAGCCAATCAGAAGCGAGTATTGTGTCACATGGGGTCATGTGTGGTGGTGGTGGGTGGGTGGTGGGTTTAAGATGGCGGCTGTGGTGGTGGTGGGTGGGTGGTGGGTTTAAGATGGCGGCTGTGGTGGTGGGTGGGTGGTGGGTTTAAGATGGCGGCTGTGAAAGATGTATTCATCCGCGGTCATGTCTGGCGGTGATTCGGTCGCGGGAAAAACCTTCCGCGGAGAAAAAGTAGTCCCTAGATAAAATGGTCCGATGGGGTCGAGTGAGGTATCCAAGTGAAGCTTAGGGGAGGGGGCATCGGTTGGGCTGGGGGTGGGGTTGAACTATACCGTTTAAGTGTATTGAGCTGCTCTATCTAATTTTTATCTATTTTTACATCTTTTCCAGCTGTCAACTGTTATGGTTAGGCCACAATGTTGCCATTTTCCCCCCCTACATTTAGCGTTCATAAAACATTCAAGCTAGTCTGGTGATAATAAAATTTAAAGATCACATGTCCAACACATACTCACATAATGAAAGCAAGAATCGAACTTGCGACCCCTCGAGATGAAGGATACCCGTCCAGGTTTCATTTTTTTTAGGTGTACTGAAATGCTCTCTCTAATTTATGCCACGGTATCTATTTTTACATCTAGGTTGAAGATTTATATCGACACTGCTACACACTTTTCGAGATGTGTTTTCACTTTCGATGAAAGCACAAAACAGTCTAAAATGAGTCTAAAAAAATTCACCTACGCTAATATTTTCTAGTGTTTTGTAGAATATAGATTCGCGTTCATTTCTATTTCGTCAAGAAAAAATGTTTTGTAGAATATAGATTCGCGTTCATTTCTATTTCGTCAAGAAAAAATTTTCATCTCGAAAATTGGCAGATTGAAATGTTCTCTCTCATTTTATGCCACGGTATCTATTTTTACAGCTGTCAACTGTTATGGTTTGGTCACAATGTTGCCATTTTCTCCCCTATATTTAGCGTCCACAAAAAGAAGAGTATATTACAGCAATTATGTTCAAGAAAACACCCCGCTAGAAAATTGTCTTCAAATTGTCTGTTGTTGTGGGAGTATAAAAAATCCTGGTCAACAGGGGCGCGTATATTTCGTGCGACGCTATGTTGCCAATGCATTGAAATTTGAATAGGTTGTCTGCATGGGTTTCAACGCAAGTATAGTACTAAAGTCTAGCTTACCTGATAAAAGAGTTTAGTCCAGATGTATACCTATATTCCATGCTCCCGGGCGTTTGATGCATATCTGGGGGCTGTTTTTTTCCTAGGTGGGTATAACACACCATGAAGCCTTCATCACGATGCATTCGTATCCTAAAAAAATATGGGTATCACCACGAATCTCATTCCATATATATTTTTTCGAAATTCACAGATATTTCCATCGGTAAATCCGGTGTTCAGTATACCACATGGATGAAATGAATGCACTAAACTATGAAGCTAATGATTTTGGTCAGCGGCACACACATGCTCCCTGGTTTGGTGTCGACATCCCAGCGGTTTTCTGTTTCTTGGCTTGTCACGGATTTTTTCGAAATTCACAGATATTTCCATCGGTATAAATCCGGTCTTCAGTTTACCACATGAATGATATGAAAACACTAAACTATCAAGCTAATGATTTCGGCCAACGGCACACACACACATGTTTCCTGGCTCTTCCTGGTGTCATGGTGTCGACACCCCAGCGGTTTTCTGTTTCTGGGGTGTGACGGTAGATGAATTTCTCCCTCCCATACACCCACGTGGGTGGGTGTGGCAAAACAGAGGGTGTTCAGCCAATGAACTATAAGAAAAACATATGTGTGTGCATATTAATAAACCACGTTGGCTGTATAGGTCGTAGAAAATGAGCGCCTAAATAATGAACACATTTCATTACACTGTTGCGAATTGTTGCGAGTGCACGTGTGACTCAGTGCGTTTTCATCACATCCAGCTTTCACAGAATAGAATATCGGCTTATAAATTTGGGGTGGTGTGGATAATTCGACAGTCTTCAAGGGATGAAAATATAATTGTTCAGGCTTACATTGCTAATTCGGTTGCTGCCTTTGAGGTAATATTTTTCCTTAGATCGGCAGTTGTTTCCGCCCATGCGATGAGAAAATAGGCCTGATTTCGCACGTAGTTTTCGTGCACACGTCTCGCACAAGTTCTCGCAATAAGGCCTGTACGAAAATTTGAGAGCGGCCAACATGAGTTTGTGTGATAGAAGGATAGCTTACGTTTATTTCGCCTACATCCATTGAAATTCACACCGACATTATCGGTTTTGGCCAAGACACGGCCTCGGTGGAAACTGCGTTAAATAAAAAAATAAAAAATCGGCGAGTAGTAGACGAAGGGAAAATTGGGAAGTACTGACCATGCCCCCAGAATACTTCATATGCATATCACGGCTTAAGGCCTATGTAAGATGTAATCTACTTCACAGTTTAGTAGTATAAAAAGCGCAAGTCCTATTGACCTTGCCCCTCCAAAGAAATAAAATCGGCTCTAGTTTACAGGAGTATATACGCAGGTCACGTGGGTTGTGAAGTCACTTCCGGGTTTTCACTAAAAACTACCTCCAAACATAGAAGAGTTCCAATTTTTCCCCTTAGACGTCCGTATGTTCATCCTCCAAACCCACAAGAGTTCCAATGTTCAACCGCCGGGGTGTTTTCCACCGGCGCGGCCCCCCAGCACGAGCGCGCGCGCGAACGCGGGTTCTCCGGCCGCAGCGCGCGCGCGCGCGCGTCAATGTAGGGACAGGTTAAATCGACAACATAGAACTTATAGTCATCAGCTTAATCTATACGTGTTGGACGAGTCTCTTCACTCACCGTATACACGCACCTCAATGAAATGCCCGCCTCAAACCTAGACCAAAAACACGTACTTGGTCTGTGGGCTGATTTCATTGGCTCTCTATTTTTACTATAGTGCTCTTGCATTCTAACCTTGATGGGTTACATTTTGGCCCCATCCTACACCACTGATTTCAGTTTCACTGAATCTCCACATTGAGCATTGATGCATTATGAATAAAACACACAAGACAGGGTTTTTTTTGGTGAGATCTCATTTTGTTTTTTATTCAGTAACAACAACAACAACGTGAGAACAACCACGTGAAAACTCAAGCCCAGAACAAGGGGCTTGTACATTGAAAGAACTGAAGCCCAGAACAGAGGGCTTTTAAACTTAAAACCAGAACAGCGGGCGTATGTACATTGAAAGAATTCAAGCCCAGAACGGGACTTGTACATTGAAATGATGGGCGGCCCAGTCATAGACGAGTACATCTCGGTCCTCGGCCTTGGGGTACTCGTCAAACATGTGGACGATGGTAGATAAGGCTCTTCCCCGGCATCGAT
>JAVTVY010041504.1:0-18115 GCA_036873755.1 Hanleya hanleyi | reverse complement strand
CTTTCCACATACACATACCAACTTTTCAAGTTATATTTAAGGAGATATTGGAAGCGTATATGCTGTATGCTCTCAAACAGGCTACTTGGCGGAGGACCTGCTAGCTACTCGGCTTGTAATTATCAGTAATTATTGGCCGTAAAAAAATAAGTAAGCAAATCCACGAAAACTCATGAGCTGACCGTGCCGTCACAGCGTGAACTCAAAAGCCGCCATTTTGGTTCACATTCTTTGGGAATCCCATTAATTTCAAAACGAGGCACAGTCCCGGCATGCATCTCTAGCGGGGATTCCCTCGTGTCACAAGCATGACAAGCGGACCGTCACCAGCAGGTAGCAATAATAGTTTTAATTCTGGTAGTTTTGACGGTTGAGTACCAAAGCCATCATGGTTTTAGTTAATGGATCAGTTGTTTTCTCATTAATCATGTCGGTACATCGTGCCGAATTTAATCATCCATTTCTCTGATGAAACGCTTTTAAACGAAGTGGTAGAGCACTTCACGTCTTCACTCCCGACAACAACAACGACGACGACACGGGATGTCGACCTGCACGTCAACGAAATTACTCATACAGCTAATGGACGACGGACATATACAATTCGTTGCCCTGGACAGAGAATCCTGTCAGTGTAAAGAACGAAAAATAAAATAAAAGAAGATTTCGTTGAAAATTCGGGTAATAAAGTCTGCAGATATCTTTAATAGTAGTCACAAGTAAGAGTTGTTTCCATTGATTTATGTTCACACAATGTGTGTGCATTTGAGTTTTACTATCTATCATAATTATTTACAGAATGTTACAATTAAACTAAAGCAAACTTAAAATGTCTCTTTACGGAATAATTATTTCACTAATATTTTTTCTGCCTGCATGGAATAAATGAAGAAGTAAAAATAAATATGATTATACATGTCTCTCTACACATTGTCATGGTGATTTGATTTATGGAACAGGCTAATGGAAGATTATTGTCCTCCGCCACGAAGTGGTGGGAGGACTTCGAAATGCTAGCCGTCCGTCCTTCCGTCCGTCCGTCCATCCGTCCCACATCTTGTGAACGCGATATCTTGAGAACAATTCAACCAATCGACTTCAAACTTGAGAAGGTGCTTCACATCAGTTAGACGGCCATTGGTATTGATTTTCACTGAGGTACGAATCCAAGATGGCCGCCATCGACCATATTGGATTCTGTCCGTCCCACATCTTGTGAACGCGATATCTCAAGAACAATTAGACCAATCGACTTCAAACTTGAGAAGGTGCTTCACATCAGTTGGACGGCCATTGGTATTGATTTTCACTGAGGTACGTAATCCAAGATGGCCGCCATCGACCATATTGGATTCTGTCCGTCCCACATCTTGTGAACGCGATATCTCAAGAACAATTCGACCAATCGACTTCAGATTTGAGAAGGTGCTTCACATCAGTTAGACAGCCATTGGTATTGATTTTCACTGAGGTACGTAATCCAAGATGGCCGCCATCGACCATATTGGATTCTGTTCGTGCCACATCTTGTGAACGCGATATCTTGCGAACAATTCGACCAATCGACTTCAAACTTGAGTCGACTTCAAACTTGAGAAAGTGCTTCACATCAGTTAGACGGCCATTGGTATTGATTTTCACTGAGGTACGTAATCCAAGATGGCCGCCATCGACCATATTGGATTCTGTCCGTCCCACATCTTGTGAACGCGATATCTCAAGAACAATTCGACCAATCGACTTCTATCTTGAGAAGGTGCTTCACATCAGTTGGATGGCCATTGGTATTGATTTTCACTGAGGTACGTAATCCAAGATGGCCGCCATCGACCCTATTGGATTTTGTTTGTGCCACATTTTGTGAACGCGATATCTTTCGAACAATTCGACCAATCGACTTCAAACTTGAGAAGGTGCTTCACATCAGTTAGACGGCCATTGGTATTGATTTTCACTGAGGTACGTAATCCAAGATGGCCGCCATCGACCATATTGGATTCTGTTCGTCCCACATCTTGTGAACGCGATATCTCAAGGACAATTCCACCAATCAACTTCAAGCTTGAGAAGGTTCTTCACATCTGTCAGATGGTCGAATCAAGGATCCCTCAAAGGTCACAATGCAAAATACAACCAAAGGTTCCCGATGGGCATAGATAGCAGTGCACAAGGTGAGCATCAATAAACAATAAAAGAATAATTAAAAATCATTAAATCATCATAGCCATCTGAAAATCCAATCATTTCATCAGTCAACATTCAGGAAGCTCTCACCAAAGTTTGGTCAGGCCCGACTCAATAGATCTGCAGATATTCAGCGGACAAGGACATGTTGACGGACGGACGCTTAGGGCGGACGGATGGACGGACGTACATACATGGCAACGACAAGACCCCGCAGCCCTATGGGCTGAGGGGTAAAAATGAGGTCACAGAAAAACATTCACCATAGGGCAGATTTCATTGTAATAGGTACCAATTGCTGTGTTTTCTTTTATACAACTCAGACGATTGAAGAACTTCAAGAATAAAGCTGAGTATATGTCAAATGTTATCTTATGGGTAGTAGATATAGCACATATAATAACACTCAAATATGTGACCAATTTCAGAATATAATGGAAATTAAATTTTTAAAACCTGTGTTTTAGGACAGACAAAAATCCCACCAATTTTGGAGGGTGAATTAGTTACGCATAGAACAAAAGAAAACTGTATTATTTTTTGCACTGAAGTATCCCATAATAAAGCTACAGTGTTGAAGTTTGATCTTAAGTAGACTACTGGTAACCATAATTTACAGGAAAGCCAGAAGATTAAAATGTTTGGTCACTAACTAATATCACTTGTGTCTGTCCACATTCGATGTAACATTAGCAACATCAAAAATATATGAAAATGTGTTGTAAAACAGAACCATAATATGATTGAATGATTTTGTTATAAAATTGTCCACTGTTGTGGCTAATTTGATGTCCGTATGAAGATAAAATATTTTGAATTTCAACTGAAATCAGCATACAGAATGTCACTAATGTTTCGCCTTGCAAAATGTCTGTCCTACTTTGTGTAACATTAGCAACATCACAATTATTCTCCAGTTTAAATATCAGAACCTTTAGAGAGCCTTTTATCCCAATTCTTGGTTTCAAATATAACAGTTCAACTTCTAAAACAGCTCTGAGCATTGAAAATTTCAACTGAAGCCTCAAGAATCTTTTTGTCTCTTGTCTGTCCATAATGTGAAACATTAGCAACATTGAAACATTAGCAACACTACCAATTAGAATGTTTATCTATTAAAAATGTTAATAGATTATTTGGCTCAGTAAAACCTGACAGACCATTTACATTGTGATAAAAACACTTTTAATTTGGATTATTTTATTTTCCTGCCCAATATCAGTTGAAAACATGCCAGCATGATGTGGACAGACATTTTATAGCTAATGTTACATATGGCTGTCCACATGTAACGTTAGCAACAAATAGAGAATGCCAAAAATAGTGTACTTGCATAATCAGTTTACTAAATTGATAATGAAAAGAACAAATAGATGAAACTGTGATAATCATTAAGGTAAAGCTATCAGCAAAATCAGTTGCTTTTTATGAAATCAAAGCAAATGAAGACAGATGTCTGTCCACCATGTCTGTCCTGTAAGACCGATTTTCACTAAAATTTCTATATAAATTGCTACAATTCAGTAAATATGCAGATGAGATGTGTTTCCTGCTTGTTTTCCTTCAAGAAATCACAGCCTTGATAGCTGATTCTGTTCTATGCGAGAAATATTTTCTTTTTAAAATGATTCTATGTTGCTAACGTTTCAAAATGTCTGTCCACCTGTAACATTAGCAACATACTTTAATGTCCATTTGTTGCACTACCGAATCCTCTGGGACATAAAGAAAATAATGGATCATCAATATATCTTCAGAGTTATCATTTTAACATATTAAAGTTGACCACTGTGTCCCATAAATCTATTGAACAGTTGTTAATAGTTGTCACTTACTCAAGCATGTCTGTCCACATGTAACATTAGCAACACAATTTTAACCAAAAGAAGGAAATTTTCTCATAGTAATATTTAAATCAAGATGTCAGCACTGAATTGTTTAGGCTTATTTGTGTAATTACATTTAGATATAAACTTTGGAAAGCAGATAATGATGATAATCGTTAACATATATTTAATTTTAGGAAATTAATGTTGCTAATGTTACACAATGTCTGTCCACATGTAACATTAGACACAACAATAACTTTCTTCTAAAATCTTAACGAATCGGCAAATAGGTGAAACCTGATTGAATTTATGGAATACAAATCTAGGCAAATCAATATCTTCAGCTTGGTGGTCAAAATTATACTTGTTGCAAACAGAGAAAAAAAAGTTCGAAAACCGGTGTCTGTCCACCACTCAATGAAGCATTGTGCACTTCGTTTTCATCTCAAATTTATGCTTTATGACTCCAAATCATCTGTTTAAATATTATAGGTCTTAAAATGCATTCCAGTTTGTAACTATGTTCAAAAGTTTTTAACTTTTCATAGTTTAACTGGCAAGAAGTGAGTGAGTTGTTCTGCCATGTTAATATTGAGCTAAATTGACCAGGTTGGACAAAAGTCCCGAGATATTTGATTTTGGGGTATAAATTATCCCATTATTATTTGATTTAGAATGTTAAGATCTGTAGTCATTTGAAAATTCAATTATCTTGTAACATTGTTGAAATTTTTTTTTGCTTTTGAGTGGGACAATTTGGCCCCTATTATAATGAAATCTGCCATAGTTGATTTCAACCACTAAATAACTTTTATTGAAATATGTTATTTGCTGAGTATTTTTTAAATGACGCTAATACCTCTTTAACATGTTTAAAAATAAGTGACAGCTGATACTAGAAGATGGCTAGGGTAGTGTGTCCCCTTGTCTGGGTTACAGCAGATGATATATGTTAGGATATAGGGTTAGAGATATGTTTAGTTTTGGAATTAGGTTAAGGTTTATGCAGTATGGGTTGAAGCAAAGACGGTAAGGGGGTTCCGCGGGGTCACAGTGGCAAAACCTGTTACGTCGTATTACAACAATGTGACAGGCCAATCAACTTGGACTTGTCAATGAATCCTCTGTGATGTATGTAAGGGCACTGTGTTCCAGTCACCTCCTTAGTCTAGGCTGGAATTAAGATAGCTTAACAAACAGAAACAATAACAAAAACATGGAGATGCATGGCTGTATTACTCAAATAGTCCAAATAGCAACAGACCATTGTATGTGTTATGGGATGACTATAAAATTTATGACCAAATTAAAGCAGTATATACAATATTATGATCTGATGGCAGGATTGAAAAGTAAATTTATCATTTGCATCGCAAGCAGGTCACTGTACACTGTAGCTGGATATATCTATCATTCACACAATAGTCCAGACATGGTGGGTAATTGAGGGGCTCCATGGGTAATTGAATACGAAGCTGTGCATCTGAAAACTCCTCTGCTCTCTGTAAATGTTTTAAATCTTGACTAACCTAAGGCAGTCATGTTTAGCTAATCGTGTTTGGTGCTACAGACCCACAGCATCTTAAAGTAGGCTGTAATTGGTTGAACAGGTAATTTTACGAGTTCTGAAGTACCCATTTTTAGTTCCCCCTGACAGTAGCGGCAGCCATTCATAATTCATAAATCCATTTGAACTCAGAATCTTGACAATCTTGACCGAAAGATTACTGAATATATATTTTTTTTAAATTGATTATGTTGCCATAGCAACCATATACATTATCCGAACGAGTTCATTTTCAATAGACATATGGCAATAGACTCTGTTAGTACGCATACCAAATTTGGAATTCATCAGTCGAACGATTTGCAGATATCTCACTCACGCACAGACGGACGGACAAACGGACTTGATGATGACAATACCCATATGCCAAAATTGGCCGAGGGGTAAAAACAGGAACACAGAAAAGACCAGACTGAAAATATTGTATTCAAGTCAACAAGCCGAGTAGCTAGCAGGTCCTCCGCCAAGTAGCCTATTTGAGAGCATACAGCATATACCAGGGGTCAAAATGTTCCAAATTTCCAGGTCATCCAGTGGATGACCTCGTCAAAAACTGAGGTCATCCGACCGAACATTTTGACCCCTGATATACGCTTCCAATATCTCCTTAAGTATAACTTGGAAAGTGGATATGTGTATGTGGAAAGAGACGTTTATCTGGAATTGTTGAGACAATCTGAAGAGGTTTGAGAAGCAGTAATGGGTAGTGTAACACTGGAGTGAGTGAGTCTGTAGTTGTATATGGACTTGTGGATGGTGAGGTTTATACATCGATGGGTGGAATAGATCAAGATATGGCATTCACAACACAGATGGGTACAATATGGTCAATGGCAGCAATCTTGGATTACATACTACCTCAATGAAAATCAATACCAAATACCGTCTAACTGATGTGAAGCACCTTCTCAAGTTTGAAGTCAATCGGACGAATTGTTCTCACGATACCGAGTTCACAAGATGCGGAACGGACGGAATCCAAGATGGTCAATGGCAGCCATCTTGGAATACATACCTCAGTTAAAATCAATACCAATGGCCATCTAACTGATGTGAAGCACCTTTCCAAGTTTGAAGTCGATTGGTTGATTTGTTCTCGAGATATCGCGTTCACAAGATGTGGGAGGATGGAATCCAATATGGTCAATGGCAGCCATCTTGGATTACATACCTCGGTGAAAATCAATACCAATGGCCATCTAACTGATGTGAAGAACCTTCCCAAGTTTGAAGTCGATTGGTCGAATTGTTCTCGAGGTATCACTTTGACAAGATCTGAGATGGATGGAATCCAATATGGTCAATGGCAGCCATCTTGGATTACGTATCTCAGTGAAAATCAATACCAATGGCCGTCGAACTGATGTGATTAAGCACCTTCTCAAGTTTGAAGTCGATTGGTCGAACTGTTCGAGATATCGCGTTCACAAGATGGGGGATGGACAGAATCCAATATGGTCAATGGCAGCCATCTTGGATTATGTCCCTCAGTGAAAATCAATACCAATGGCCGTCTAACTGATGTGAAAAACCTTTCCGAGTTTGAAGTCGATTGGTCGATTTGTTCTCGAGATATCGCGTTCACAAGATGTGGGACGGAGGGAATCCAATATGGTCCATGGCAGCCATCTTGGATTACGTACCTCAGTGAAAATCAATACCAATGGCTGACGAACTGATGTGAAGCACCTTCTCAAGTTTGAAGTCGCTTGGTTGAATTGTTCTCAAGATATCGCGTTCACAAGATGTGGGATGGATGGACGGAGGGACGGACGGTTAGCATTTCCAAGTCCTCCCATCACTTCGTGGCGGAGGACAATAAGAAGCCAGCCAACCTTGCATAGCAGCTAGTAAAGCGCGAGGATGACCATGCAGAGATGCAGAGATGCAACTGGTGCATGATGTAAATGTGATCAATCTTCATTCAGCCCCTTGTGTGGTGTATTATTAGAGATGATTTTGTAGTTTTTGGGTAACATATTCAGAATTGACACCCAGTTTATACTGTTGGAGTGAGTGAGTGAGTGAATAGGGTTTAACGTCGCTTTCAACATTTTTTCAGCTATATCACGACGGGGAAGGGAAGGGAGGGGAGGGGGAGGGACAGGGGCACCTACTTGTAACAGAGCAGATCTAATGCTGCCATTTTATAGTGCTGTCCCACTGAAATATCATGCCGTAGGCAGATATGACACCCCACTCAGTCACATTATACTGACACCGAGCGAACCAGTCCTTGTTCTATCCTCTTCATGCTGAGCGTAAGCGAGGGAGCAACAAGTTCCATTTTTCAAGTCTTAGGTATGACCCGGCCTGGGATCGAACCCAGTACCTACCGCTTACGAGGCCGACGCTCTAACCATTAGACCACCGCAGTGCGGTTTATACTGTTGGATGATGTATTCCTCATACACACACAGTTCCTTAGTTGTAGTAACTGGATAGCCTTGGTTGAGGTAAAACTACAGCATATAATTGCCTACATGTATCTCCGGCTATGTTGAACAGCCTCAACTTTCTACTGCAAATTGACATACCAGCACTGAAGTCAGGAGTGACTTACATGTACCAATGTGAATAACCACCAAGCATCTGTGATCAAGCACCATATTGAAGCACAGCCCAATCCAAATTATTTTTGACAACTTCTCACATTTCCATGGGCGGGGTCATTTTGTAAACACATCAGCCTGACCTGCAGTCAAAACATGAGATTGATCTAATCAAAACCCCTCGGCTTTCTCCAAGTGATTGAGACCCATGTGTAGTGTGAATTGGGGAAGAGATAATTCTATGTGGGATGATGAAGATATACTGGTACTTAGTAACATTCAGGCATATAGGACAGAAATAGAAAAATTATATATCTGTAAAGGGGCATAACTCTGTAAAATATGAGTCGAAGGGAGCCACTTTCGATAGGCGTCTGACTTAGCAGTCTGTAAAATAAGAACCGAGACAAATAAGCTGCACCGAACACAGATCTACAGATATCCATGTAGCTTGTACATTCAGCTACAGACATGACAGATAACAAAATCAAAGATTATTACATCCGAAAGGGGCATATACTCCATAAGCCGAGGCGAGTAATCCTTTGTTGGCTTGTAGAATACAGCAATATAAATAACTTTCCAAAATATAGTAGCTATACCATACACAGTTCTGCAGAAAAAGCTGGTTACATTCAGGCATATAGGACAGAAATAGAAATTAATATATCTGTAAAAGGGCAGAACTCTGTAAAATATGAGCCGAGGGAAGCCACTTTCGATAGGTGTCTGACTTAGCACTCTGTCATGTCTGTGAAATAAGAACCGAGACGAATAAGCTGTACCTAACACGGATCTGCAGAAATAACTTGTACATTCAGCTATAAATAACAAAATCGGAGATTATTACATCAGAAAGGGGTATAACTCCATAAGCCGAGGCGAGTAATCCTTTGTTGGCTTTTAGAATACAACAATATAAATAAGTGTCCAAAATATAGTAGTTATACCGAAAACAGTTCTGCAGATATAGCTGGTTACATTCAGGCATATAGGACAGAAATAGAAATTAATATATCTGTAAAGGGGCAGAACTCTGTAAAATATGGGCCGAGGCCGATAGGCGTCTGGTTTAGCTCTAGATAAATAAGTGTTGAAAATTTGGTGGTTGTGTCTCAAGCGGTTTTGCCTAAAATGCGGTAACGGACGGACGTACGGACGGACGTACATGGCGACGACAATACCCCGAGGCCAAAATGGCCGAGGGGTAACTACTTCCTGGACCAAACTTTCTCTGGCCCAGAGACCAGACATCTGCTTTCCATAAAATTTTCTGCAATAATTATGGACAATCTCACCTTGAAAATCCTACTGACATCCAGTATTTATGTCCACCAATCAGCAAGTACAGACATTTGGACGGAATAGCCTTGCCAACAAGTGAGAGATGGCAGATTCCACGATAACCTAGTCCACTAACACACATTTCCGTCAATCATTGACGGAACATGACATTTGCAACACCTATAAATTCAAAAATATCATTAACAAACAATGTGCCATGTATCTTACTATCTTAAACATGTCAATGAATTGCATAAGATGAAAATAAACAGGAACCCCTATGAATTCCATGTACAGTTTTCAATTTAGTGGGACAAAACAAAAATGACATCTGCAACATTTTTGTTACCTATGTCATTTTTCCGTCAAAATCTATTTTGTATGTTTACAAGAAATTTCTTGTAAGACAAGCAATTGCATATGCTCAGTGGAATTAGGCCAAGTGTATTGATGTATCTGTACCCTTGTCAGTGTATGACATCACCCATGCTGTAATACAGGGTCTTTTCAAAATTTTGCTAATGTCATTTCCGTCACGGGAGTTGGACGGAAATGACATTAGCAACGTTTTTCAAATGCTCATAGTATCCATGTATTGGTATTTAACACACTGGCAATGGTACATATATCTTAATAAGGTCAAGCTAGTATCACTGTAAATCTTTTTTTGAATAATTTAGTTGACATTTGATTTGTGGTGATTATTGTAAAAAAAGTATGACGGAAATATGACATTAGAACAAGTGACATTAGCAACATTTACATTTCTGTCTCTCTATTTTACTGCAGACAAGAAATATACCGGATAAGACTGTCTCTCTACAGGGTAGAATGGTTACACAACCTTGGTGGGTTTAGCAAACATGTACATGACAAGGAATCAGTTTTTTAGTATTTTGAACGTTGCTAATGTCATTTTTCGGTTGGACGGAGAATTTGACGGAAAAGTGGACTAGGTTATCGTGGAATCCGCCAGATGACTACATTGTAGTCAATACCTGCGGCAGTGGCAATAATACAGTGAAAGACATATCAACAGAGGCAGTTGTAGCTGTAGAATAAAAGCGCCATCTGCCAGTGTTTTCATGCCAAGGAAAGTAATTTTCAACTTCTAACCCACAATTGTAGGAATTGCGTAATAGGTCTGATACCATATATATATATATTCACTTTCCCCGTTCAAAATCCGACGATTTTAACTGGTCCGTGCTGTCTATACTGAATTGACAGACGAAGTCACAAATCGTTTCGGCAATGTCTTGGTACAAGTATCGTATAATACAAAGCTAAGTTTCAGAACATTCGGTTCAGCCGTTGATTTTTGCAAATCGAAAAGGCTTTCAAATATCTGGATATCCAAACTAATTTCAAGGATTTAGTCCTAGATCGAAAATCTACGCTTATCAGTCTCCCTTCTCGCTTACTTTGCTGAGCAAAATGGAAAATTTATATTTCCTTCAAAGTTAATTTTCAATGAATTCAGTATCAGGTCTATCACTTTGATCTGTGAAACTATGGAATGGGTTTGAAGGCATTATCGAACTGTCCAAGAGGAATAATGACACCTTTCACTGCTCAAATTGAGGCCTGTAACAGTATTGATATTCGATTAGAACAATTAATTAAGTTTCTGCATTTACGTGTGCTATCATTTGCAAACTAAATACCGTGACACTCTTTTCCACGCAGCAAGTCAATACCAGGACATGGTTTGCTCATTCTATATAAAAGATTAACTATTTCATTCTCGGGAAATATCATCTCATCTGACCCGTTCGGCCAAGCCTTTTCGAAGGTTGCTAATTATATTAATTTCTTAAAAAAAATCAAATTCTACAAATAAGAAACATTTTCAGTCAGTATCTATGGATATATCCCTATACTCAATTCGCGAATATGTTTGTCACTAAAGCTCAAGTCCCACTTAAGCGAAGTTGTTGACGAAACTTTGCGATGTATTGGTCGCAATGTTTCGTAATAAATCGCTTTACAAAAGCCGATTTTCCCATCATTTGGGGCGAATAGATACGACATGTTTACGAATAATTACGACTGTTCGCGAAAGAAATACGATACTTTTACTACAGTCAGCAATATTCGCACGCCAATTTAGGCGATTCAGTGGGATACAGTTGCGAATATGTGCGATGTATTTGCGAACATTTACAACATGTACAAAGGGCATACGACTACTTGCCATCATTTCACGATGACTTGCGAATACGTACGAAGGTTTTACGACGTTTTTACGACGTTGTTATGAGAGTTTGGGTCAAATGTTTACGATTACTTTGTATACCATCATTTCCTGTCGTAAGTCATCGTAACTATTCGTATTTATTTTTCACTTGACGATTATTAACGGAACTGTTACCAATAAGGCGATTAAATCACGACTCACTTACGATGCATTACAACGTCGTTACGACGACTTACGATTATTTACGATAAAATTACGAATATTTGAGACTTAAGGCAAAATCTTATTGCTTGGCAAATTTTTTGAACATTTTGAAATTGGCGCGGCGATAAAACCGAGGCGACGATTTTCTTACGAATTGAAGTGATGGCTTACGAATCAAGGCGAATGTCTTTACGAATAGTTTGCGAGTATCTTGCCAATACTTACGATCTTAAATCGTCAAGCTTCGTAAAGGAGTTCGCCTAAGTGGGACTTGGGCTCTAGTCATACCGAATGTGATTTAAGTGTGATATTTCAGGGCTAGTTCTCTAAATAAGGTCTCTGTTTAAGAGAATGATGTAGAATTCTCGTTATTATCTTTTGGTACATCAAATTATTGCATTCACGAAGATGACTGTCAAGTTAAAGTCAATATGAAAGGTATCTAAGTATCAAAATCAAACTAAGAAACCCATCCAGGAAATCCAGGCCCTAGCTTTTGAGAACGAGATCAAATGGATCGCTTTTATGGTCAGTATCTGCAAATATATGACGTAATTCCATTCGTAAAACTGATTGACAAAGTAATGTAAATTGTGAAGTGTAGAACCAGTAAATTGTAGCAGAAATGGACTCTGGCTTGCGAGAATGATGTCAAATGCAATATATCTCTGCCCATTGTCTGCTGATACACATAAGTATTTAATTTACGGGAGTGACTAATGCTAATTTAAAGGGATACTGTGTACCGAAGTGGACGGTATCATCAACACCAGCAAAGCAAGGCCCTGGTTTGCGAGAATGAGGATAGAGAGGCTGTGTTCCGAAAGAAGATCATTCAAAATAGCTATGTGCCAAATCCCATGCTTGTAACCAAAAGTGCATAATATAACTGCACAACTATAATGTATTGTTCGAGGGCATGGTTGCCTAACTCATTAAATAGTAAATAGTCATTTCTGTATTATAAAACCAGTTGCGCATAAAGTCAGTTTTGAGTATTATAAATGAGCCGGTATAGCTAAGACAGTAAGTGCAACTCCAGAGATTGGAGGGTCATTGTTTCGATTCCAAAAGATGGTTAAAATTATTATTCCTTTCAAAACTTATTTCCATATGGGGGGTAAAGTTAAACATCATAGCAAATTGTCATTTCTGTAAGTTAAACATCTTTATTCGGCGAAAGTTGATGAGTTGTTCCCTTACTTCTGAAACGTAATTGTTGCGTTGTTTTTATGATGCATTATCTATAATTTGATACCAAGTATTGTTCAATGTTAATCATAATGACAATGCGTTGCTTGTCAACTTCTTCACCAATTTGTGAATTATCTAGATTGGGTAGATAAAATGATTACTAGAAGTAGTGAGCTTATTTTTCTACTATCTAAGACAGTCGCCTATGACTGTATGCAAATTACCTGAACCACTGACAAGGTTGTGGCTCATCTTCCTTGGTATATAAGCAATTCAAGGATATGAAGTGAATATAAATGTACATACTGCTCAGTGAAAATGGTGATATCTGAAGACAATGATTTGCCGATCGACAGCTTTTAAACGACTGAAGTTTCCTATGTCTTGACGTAAGAGAATAGAAGTTTGAACGGAAATCAACGAAGCAATCATTAATTCCACCGAATATAGTTGCAAATGAATTCAAACATGCCTGGAGACAGGGTTGTCATGTGAGATCGGAGGTTAAAAAGAACAGTGTGGCAGGCATGCGTATTTCAAAAAGTCACAAGAAGAACAAGAACAATAACAACGAGAGCCTCCCGTAGACCTGCGTGCCGCAGGTAACAACATCAAGTGGCAACAGGAAGAGACGTCATTTAATTTCTTTTAACCTAAAGGAAAGAAGTATTGAAGCAATTTCAGACATTTGGTCATATTTTTGGCATGTGAGAAATTTGTGCTCACCAGTAAATAATTCAGTTGTCAAATGACAAGCAATGACAAGACTGATAAAACCAATTTATGAGTCATATGCATGTGACTTGAAGAGATCTGGAGAATTATGCCTATACTGTGTTCTAGTGTTCTTAGAATTGGTTTTAAAAATAATATTATATTGCAAATTCAATATACCCTGTGTTGTTGTGTTATTCAAGTATAAGACAGTTGGCTTTACTGGTCCGGTTGTCACATCAGGGGAGACAACTCTTCACACCTGAACTCTCCTGGTCCTCAGGTGTCATGTACATGTACATCAAAATACACATGTATTTTCGCTAAACAAACATGATGATAATGCCCAGTTGAACTACACTTGTCCCTCACTATACCACGGCCCGTTATAGCGCGCGTTTCAGTTTAACACGGTACTGAATGTGTCCCCCTATTTTTTTGCCTAATTTGCACTCGTAAAAAAAAAAAATATTTGTGCACTCTTGTTGGTGAAAAAATACATGGGAAGGTTTTTTATTCACAAATAATAATGAATCAATGCAAAGTTTTACCTTTGAATAAAGTTGAATGAATGGCTGAGTGGCTTACATATAACAATGATGTTTGTGGTGATTTTAAAAATATTGTATTGCAAAAAAAATTTCCCGTAAAGATTGTTTACGGGCGACTGGCGCACGTGGTGCTGATAAATTGTATACTGTGAACGCTTGGCCTTGAATAAAAGACTAACTTGTTGTCCTGGCAGGAATCCTTGAGGCTTATAACATGTTTAATTATCATCTCTGTGTTAATTACTCGGATTATGAACACAGAAAATGAGTCCAGCTGTTCGCGGGAAAAGGAAGTGGCATCTTGAACTCCACGCACTTTGACCCTGCAGAGCGAGGCCCTGATAAAGCAAGCCGCATTTCGCACCTCAATAATCCCCTATTGTTTTACGTTATTTTGTATCGCGGTACATGTTCTAACATGTCTCTTCAAAAACCTTTATATACAATAAAAATTTAATCAGAAATCAATCATTATCTTTACGATGTCAGCCAACGTAAGAAAACGAAAAGCATTCTCTGTTCAAGAAAAGTTGTCCTCTATAGACCGCGTTAAAGAAGGGGGAGACCCAGGCAAAAGTTTCCCCGAGATCTCAGTCTAGCTGAATCTGATAAAACTGTGCTTAGATATGTTCATATTAGATTATATTAAATTATTATTTTCTCTAACTCAAATCCATGTCTTTATTTGTCTTACGGTGTGCTTGTTAATTATAGACTGGTTGCCCCAGTTTAACGTACACATGGCCCAGTTTCCACGTGACCTAGTTTCCACGTGACTGTTACCTTGGACTGACAGCTGTACTGTTGGAAAGAAAAACGTGTTTCCAATATAAAATGTGTCAAAGATTAATTTTTCGAGAAATACTTTGGTAAACACCACACACAAAGTTTGTCTGATATTTACTGATTAAAAGACATTTTGAAGCAAAAACTTGCCAGGTTTAACTGATTGTTTGGACAGAGGCCCGAATTATGAATCCCAGTAAGCTGATGAACACCAGAATGCCTGCCTATATAAGACAGAATAAAACGCATCTCTTGATCTTGAACTGAGCATTGTCCGGAAAGCAAATTTTACCCCACAAATATTTATTTCCTTTTTTAGGTTATCTCCCTTACCTAGCATATATGAACTTTCAGCAGCATTTCATCCGATAGTGTCCATGGATATTGACATGCATGTTTTGCCTGTGTATGGATTCACCAACAAGATACATGTAGGGCAATGTTCTGTGAGTTTCTCTTGAAATTCTATTGACATAATGTTGGATCTCTCAACAGCATAAAACTGTCATTTAGGGATGTTATGTTCTGCTTATGCACAATGCCCTCGTCAGATCCTCGTGCTGATGTCGGGTTTACTTGCATCAGAGGGGTTTATTAGTCCCATATTTGTGATCCTTTAAGGGAAGAAAGATGGTGTTCGCTTTACATAGGGAATCGTCATCAAGCTGTTTTGGATTGTAGGGCCAAAATTTCACTTTTTTCGAAAGCTCGGGCGGGCACAGCAGTCTCATTTATTGTCATTGTTGTCTCGGGTGTAGTCAGAAATGCCGCTATGTCCATGTCTTGACCGTCCCTGAACAACCACAGTTTATAATTATCCAATCTCAGCCAATGTTCACTAAATTTACATTTTGCCGGCATTTTACATTCGCCCAAGGCTAAATTCCAAAGCAACGCGACTGTCCTCATTTCACAGAGAGAAAAACATGTCACTGCAAATTGACCAATGGCGGCAGTTCTGGATATGTAAATTAGTACAGATGTCAAGAGCGTGAGCCAATCAGCTGTCGACATTTTGACCTCGACCAATACACGTCACAAAATATGAATAATTATTCAGAGGGAAAGAGTCACGAGATTAGTTCAACCAATGGAGTACACAAAATATGTCAATGAGATGTCTGACCTCGTTCCAATCCGGCGAAATTCGGTCACCAGCAAATATAAAAACAACATGGAAGAGACGTTTCACGGATGTTTGGATTTTTATTCCGCAATAAATTTCGCTGAACTTCAGAGAATAACTTAGTCTTAGCTTGTTCAACTCATTTCCCTCGGAGACTGTACATCTATTTTCCCCGACTTTCCATGACGACCTTTTAAAGAAATTTCATGACTTTTAGGGCCTGGAATACAAATTTCTATTTTCTCTGACTTTCCAGATTTTGCATTTGCATGACCTGTGCGAGGCCTGTTATGAATGCTGTAAGGGGCATCGAATGAGAACAGTCTCCGGGCAGGAGATAAAAACTACACATGTGCAGGAGAAAAATAAAACAGAACTGAAAAACGATAACAGAGTAGGGTTTACCCTAGGTAAACCCGGCAAAAATGCTGTTCGAAAAATTAGAAGAAATAGGCTATTACTGAATATTTTTAGGTAGAAACACCTGTATGAGCTCAGCTGAGACATGGTCATCCCTCATTAATATAACAAGTCTGTTAATGTGAAGAAACCTGGACGACTCGAACTACAGTATTTTTAGAAAGTTACAAATGCATCAAGATGATACCTAATTTCATATTTACCTCCCATTGTCCTGAGATCCGGCATTGTTAAAATGTTTCCAGAGAATTGGGTTAGGTAGTCGGAGTATAGTTACTGCTACAGTCAGCTAAATCAGGCAGTTCCGGTCAGGATTTAGTCATACAGCATGGAGTAGGACCTATGACAGTGTATATAAATTCACTCCGGTCTTACTTCGGACCTCTTGCTGCTTTGTTTATTCACCCTGTGACAAAACAGAGGTCATGAGAATTAGTAGAAACTGATAAGCCAATACAACACTTGATGATAAATTAATGCAGTTGCTTGATAACATGGTGAATGTGAATTAGACAGGAGTTCACTACCCACTTTCAATGAAAACCCGAGCGGTTCCTGAATTGGCTTGAAACCGTGATGTTCTATAACAGGCATGGAAAGCAATCTCATGTGAGATCCTGTGGCAAGGAACCAACAATTACCAAATTTGTCCTGTAAATAAAATTTGGCGTGGCCCCAGATGGCACAACCTACAGCCATGACAGCTGGAGCGGCATAAACATGCTAAGTGAAGTTTTGAGGCAAGGTACCTACATACTAACTTTGCAAATTTTTCAGGTTTTCAAAAGCTATTGTTCGGGAACAAAATTTTCACTTGGCCCCCAGCTGGTGCCAACTATAGGCGGATCGGCATGAAAAACATTTCCAAGCGCGATCTTAACTTATCAAATGTGAACTTAGACATGGCACATGTACTGACTTGAGTATTTCCCATAAAAAAACTGTAATTTGTAAAAAAAAAGTCTACAGCTCTACTTTTAGTTCACTCTTTGAGATTGTAACTCCAACCTTGAATTAGAATGTTTCACTATAATGTGCTTACTACTTTTGGAGATAATTTCTTAAAATAATAACTATTTGAGATAAAATATTGATTCCCTGTCAGCAGTAGTCATTATTATATGTCGGCCATTTTCATGAAAATGTACAAATAACGGTAAAGACAATTTTTTTTACATTTTGTTCATTTTACATTTTACAGCCAGAGATTTGCTAGAAATGCCAGATGATTAAACATTTGATAGTTTTTCTCTATTGTAAAATGTCTATTTTGGCAAAGATGACTGCTTTAAATGATTAAATTTTCAAATCTGAAAATGAATTTGTCTTTACCGTTACCATTGTAAATGCAGTTTAAAAGTTCACAGTATTTAATAAAAAGAATCTTTCTGTTGGATCGATACCATTATGTAGAACATATGAGAATATAAAGTCCTGTTCATTTCACATATCTTGATATGTTAAAAATATAACAAAAAGATTGGATTTATTCAACTGTCTTTAC
>JAVTVY010041503.1:0-19444 GCA_036873755.1 Hanleya hanleyi | reverse complement strand
CCAGAAATCTCATTTGCGCCACTTTTAGAGTGGTTTAGATATCTTCCTAATACATTTATCTATCGTTGTGATTCATATTTGGGCGTTTAAAGTGGAGAGGCCATATCCTCCGAGAAAGCGCTATAAGGGTATTATCTGGGTTTGGTCAATTTACACCTACTGTGTTTGTTGCTCCCGATCACCCAGAAATCTTATTTGCGCCACTTTTAGAGTGGTCTAGATATCTTCCTAATACATCTATCTACCTGTCTCACTCATTTTTGGGCGTTCAAAGTGGAGATGCCATACCCTCCGAGACAGCGCTAAATGGGTATTATCTGGGTATGGTCAAATTACACCTACTGTGTTTGTTGCTCCCGATCACCCAGAAATCATATTTGCGCCACTTTTAGAGTGGTCTAGATATCTTTCTAATACATTTATCTATCTTTGTGGCCCATTTTTGGGCGTTTAAAGTGGAGATGCCATACCCTCCGAGACAGCGCTAAATGGATATTATCTGGGTTTGGGCAATTTACACCTACTGTGTTTGTTGCTCCCGATCACCCAGAGATCTTATTTGCGCCACTTTTAGAGTGGTCTAGATATCTTCCTAATACATTTATCTATCTTTGTGATCCATTTTTGGGCGTTTAAAGTGGAGATGCCATACCCTCCGAGACAGCGCTAAATATGTATTATCTGGGTATGGTCAAATTACACCTACTGTGTTTGTTGTTCTCGATCACCCAGAAATCTTATTTGCGCCACTTTTAGAGTGGTCTAGATATCTTTCTAATACATTTATTTATCTTTGTGATCCATTTTTGGGCGTTTAAAGTGGAGATGCCATACCCTCCGAGACAGCGCTAAATGGGTATTATCTGGGTTTGGGCAATTTACACCTACTGTGTTTGTGGCTCCCGATCACTCAGAGATCTTATTTGCGCCACTTTTAGAGTGGTCTAGATATCTTCCTAATACATTTATCTATCTTTGTGACCCATTTTTGGGCGTGTAAAGTGCATATGCCATACCCTCCGAGACAGCGCTAATTGGGTATTATCTGGGTTTGGTCAATTTACACCTACTGTGTTTGTTGCTCCCGATCACCCAGAAATCTTATTTACGCTACTTTTAGAGTGGTCTAGATATCTCCCTAATACATTTATCTACCTGTCTGACCCATTTTTGGGCGTTTGAAGTGGAGATGCCATACCCTCCGAGACAGCGCTAAATGGGTATTATCTGGGTTTTGTCAATTTACACATTCCGTGTTTGTTGCTCCCGATTACCCAGAAATCCCATTTGCGCCACTTTTAGAGTGGTCTAGATATCTTCCTAATACATTTATCTATCTTTGTGACCCATTTTTGGGCGTTTAAAGTGGAGAGGCCATACCCTACGAGACAGTGCTAAATGGGTATTATCAGGGTTTGGTCAATTTACACCTACTGTGCTTGATGCTCCCGATCACCCAGAAATCTTATTTGCGCCACTTTTAAAGCGGTCTATATATCTTCCTAATACATTTATCTATCTTCGTGACCCATTTTTGGGCGTTTGAAGTGGAGATGCCATACCCTCCGAGACAGCGCTAAATGTGTATTATCTGGGTATGGTCAATTTACACCTACTGTGTTTGTTGCTCCCGATCACACAGAAATCTTATTTGCGCCACTTTTAGAGTTGTCTAGATATCTCCCTAATATATTTATCTACCTGTCTGACCCATTTTTGGGCGTTTAAAGTGGAGATGCCATATCCTCCGAGACAGCGCTAAATGGGTATTATCTGGGTTTGGTCAATTTACACCTACTGTGTTTGTTGGTCCCGATCACACAGAAATCTTATTTTGCGCCACTTTTGGAGTGGTCTAGATATCTTCCTAATACATTTATCTACCTGTCTGGCCCATTTTTGGGCGTTTGAAGTGGAGATGCCATACCCTCCGAGACAGCGCTAAATGGGTATTATCTGGGTTTGGTCAATTTACACCTATATGTACTGTGTTCGTTGCTCCCGATTACCCAGAAATCTCATTTGTGCCACTTTTAGAGTGGTCTAGATATCTTCCTAATACATTTATCTATCTTTGTGACCCATTTTTGGGCGTTTAAAGTGGAGATGCCATACCCTACGAGACAGCGCTAAATGGGTATTATGAGGGTTTGGTCAATTTACACCTGCTGTGTTTGTTGCTCCCGATCACCCAGAAATCTTATTTGCGCCACTTTTAAAGCGGTCTATATATCTTCCTAATACATTTATCTATCTTTGTGACCCATTTTTGGGCGTTTGAAGTGGAGATGCCATACCCTCCGAGACAGCGCTAAATGGGTATTATCTGGGTATGGTCAATTTACACCTACTGTGTTTGTTGCTCTCGATCACACAGAAATCTTATTTGCACCACTTTTAGAGTGCTCTAGATATCTTTCTAATACATTTATCTACCTATCTGACAAATTTTTGGGTGTTTAAAGTGGAGATGCCATACCCTCTGAGACAGCGTTAAATGGGTATTATCAGGGTATGGTCAATTTACACCTACTGTGTTTGTTGCTCCCGATCACCCAGAAATCTTATTTGCGCCAATTTTCGAGTGGTCTAGATATCTTTCTAATACATTTATCTATCTTTGTGACCTATTTTGGGGCGTTTAAAGTGAAGATGCCA
This sequence comes from Hanleya hanleyi, assembly GCA_036873755.1. Lineage (NCBI taxonomy): Eukaryota > Metazoa > Mollusca > Polyplacophora > Lepidopleurida > Hanleyidae > Hanleya > Hanleya hanleyi. The sequence goes on along the minus strand of JAVTVY010041503.1, from coordinate 16,786 downwards.
TACCCTACGAGACAGCGCTAAATGGGTATTATCTGGGTATGGTCAATTTACACCTACTGTGTTTGTTGCTCCCGATCACCCAGAAATCTTATCTGCGCCACTTTTAGAGTGGTCTAGATATCTTCCTAATACATTTATCTATCTTTGTGACCTATTTTTGCGCGTTTGAAGTGGAGATGCCATACCCTCCGAGACAGCGCTAAATGGGTATTTTCTGGGTATGGTCAATTTACACCTACTGTGTTTGTTGCTCCCGATCACCCAGAAATCTTATTTGCGCCACTTTTAGAGTGGTCTAGATATCTTTCTAATACATTTGTCTATCTTTGTGACCCATTTTTGGGCGTTTAAAGTGGAGATGCCATACCCTCCGAGACAGCGCTAAATGGGTATTATCTGGGTATGGTCAATTTACACCTAATGTGTTTGTTGCTCCCGATCACCCAGAAATCTTATTTGCGCCACTTTTAGAGAGGTCTAGATATCTTCCTAATACATTTATCTACCTGTCTGACCCATTTTTGGGCGTTCAAAGTGGAGATGCCATACCCTCCGAGACAGCGCTAAATGGGTATTATCTGGGTATGGTCAAATTACACCTACTGTGTTTGTTGCTCCAGATCACCCAGAAATCTTATTTGTGCCACTTTTAGAGTGGTCTAGATATCTTTCTAATACATTTATCTATCTTTGTGATCCATTTTTGGGCGTTTAAAGTGGAGATGCCATACCCTCCGAGACAACGCTAAATGGGTATTATCTGGGTACTGTCAATTTACACATACTGTGTTTGTTGCTCTCGATCACCCAGAAATCTTATTTGGGCCACTTTTAGAGTGGTCTAGATATCTTTCTAATACATTTATCTACCTGTCTGACCCATTTTTGGGCGTATAAAGTGGGGATGCCATACCCTCGGAGATTGCGCTAAATGGGTATTATCTGGGTATGGTCAAATTGCACCTACTGTGTTTGTGGCTCCCGGTCACTCAGAAATCTTATTTGCGCCACTTTTCGAGTGGTCTAGATATCTTTCCAATACATTTATTTATCTTTGTGACCCATTTTTGGGCGTTTAAAATGGAGATGCCATACCCTCCGAGACAGCGCTAAATGGGTATTATCTGGGTATGGTCAATTTACACCTACTGTGTTTGTTGCTCCCAATCACCCAGAAATCTTATTTGCGCCACTTTTAGAGTGGTCTAGATATCTTTCTAATACATTTATCTATCTTTGTGACCCATTTTTGGGCGTTTAAAGTGGAGATGCCATACCCTCCGAGACAGCGCTAAATGGGAATTATCTGGGCATGGTCAATTTACACCTACATGTACTGTGTGTGTTGCTCCCGATCACCCAGAAATCTTATTTGCGCCACTTTTAGAGTGGTCTAGATATCTTCCTAATACATTTATCTACCTGTCTGACCCATTTTTGGGCGTTCAAAGTGGAGATGCCATACCCTCCGAGACAGCGCTAAATGGGTATTATCTGGGTATGGTCAAATTACACCTACTGTGTTTGTTGCTCCAGATCACCCAGAAATCTTATTTGTGCCACTTTTAGAGTGGTCTAGATATCTTTCTAATACATTTATCTATCTTTGTGATCCATTTTTGGGCGTTTAAAGTGGAGATGCCATACCCTCCGAGACAACGCTAAATGGGTATTATCTGGGTACTGTCAATTTACACATACTGTGTTTGTTGCTCCCGATCACCCAGAAATCTTATTTGCGCCACTTTTAGAGTGGTCTAGGTATCTTTCTAATACATTTATCTACCTGTCTGACCCATTTTTGGGCGTATAAAGTGGGGATGCCACACCCTCGGAGACAGCGCTAAATGGGTATTATCTGGGTATGGTCAAATTGCACCTACTGTGTTTGTGGCTCCCGGTCACTCAGAAATCTTATTTGCGCCACTTTTAGAGTGGTCTAGATATCTTTCCAATACATTTATTTATCTTTGTGACCCATTTTTGGGCGTTTAAAATGGAGATGCCATACCCTCCGAGACAGCGCTAAATGGATATTATCTGGGTATGGTCAATTTACACCTACTGTGTTTGTTGCTCCCAATCACCCAGAAATCTTATTTGCGCCACTTTTAGAGTGGTCTAGATATCTTTCTAATACATTTATCTATCTTTGTGACCCATTTTTGGGCGTTTAAAGTGGAGATGCCATACCCTCCGAGACAGCGCTAAATGGGAATTATCTGGGCATGGTCAATTTACACCTACATGTACTGTGTGTGTTGCTCCCGATCACCCAGAAATCTTATTTGCGCCACTTTTAGAGTGGTCTAGATATCTTCCTAATACATTTATCTATCTTTCTGTCCCATTTTTGGACGTTTAAAGTGGAGAGGCCATACCCTCCGACACAGGAAGATATCTAGACCACTCTAAAAGTGGCGCAAATAAGATTTCTGGGTGATCGGGAGCAACAAACACAGTAGGTGCAAACTGACCATACCCAGATTATACCCATTTAGCGCTGTCTCGGAGGGTATGGCATCTCCACTTTAAACGCACAAAAATGAGTCACAAAGATAGATAAATGTATTGGAAAGATATCTAGACCACTCTAAAAGTGGCGCAAACAAGATTTCTGGGTGATAGGGAGCAACAAACACAGTAGGTGTAAATTGACCATACCGAGATAATACCCATTTAGCGCTGTCTCGGAGGGTATGGCCTCTCCACTTTAAACGCCCAAAAATTGATCGCAAAGATAGATAAATGTATTAGGAAGATATCTAGACCACTCTAAAAGTGGCGCAAATAAGATTTCTGGGTGATCGGGAGCAAAAAACACAGTAGGTGTAAATTGCCTAAACCCAGATAATACCCATTTATCGCAGTGTCGGAGGGTATGGCATCTCCACTTTAAACGCCCAAAAATGAGTCACAAAGATAGATGAATGTATTAGAAAGATATCTAGACCACTCTAAAAGTGGAGCAAATAAGATTTCTGAGTGATTGAGAGCAACAAACACAGTGGTTGTAAATTGACAAAATCCAGATAATACCCATTTAGCGCTGCCTCGGAGGGTATGGCATCTGCACTTTAAACGCCCAAAAATGGGTAAGAAAGATAGATAAATGTATTAGAAAGATATCTAGTCCACTCTAAAAGTGACGCAAATTCGATTTCTGGGTGATCGGGAGCAACAAACACAGTAGATGTAATTTGACCATACCCAGATAATACCCGTTTAGCGCTGTCTCGGAGGGTATGGCATCTCCACTTTAAACGCCCAAAAATGGGTCACAAAGATAGATAAATGTATTAGGAAGATATCTAGACCACTCTAAAAGCGGCGCAAATAAGATTTCTGGGATATCGGGAGCAACAAACACAGTAGGTATAATTTGACCATACCCAGATAACACCCATTTAGCGCTGTCTCGGAGGGTATGGCATCTCCACTTTAAACGCCCAAAAATGGATCAGACAGGTAGATAAATGTATTAGGAAGATATCTAGACCACTCTAAAAGTCGCGCAAATAAGATTTCTGGGTGATCGGGAGCAACAAACACAGTAGGTGTAATTTGACCATACCCAGATAATACCCATTTAGCGCTGTCTCGGACGGTATGGCATCTCCACTTTAAACGCCCAAAAATGGGTCACAAAGATAGATAAATGTATTAGGAAGATATCTAGACCGCTCTAAAAGTGGTGCAAATAAGATTTCTGGGTGATCGGGAGCAACAAACACAGTAGGTGTAAATTGGCTAAACCCCGATAATACCCATTTATCGCAGTGTCGGAGGGTATGGCATCTCCACTTTAAACGCCCAAAAATGGGTCACAAAGATAGATAAATGTATTAGGAAGATACCTAGACCACTCTAAAAGTGGCCCAAATAAGATTTCTGGGTGATCGGGAGCAACAAACACAGTAGGTGTATTTTGACCATACCCAGATAATACCCATTTAGCGCTGTCTCGGAGGGTATGGCATCTCCACTTTAAACGCCCAAAAATGGGTCACAAAGATAGATAAATGTATTAGGAAGATATCTAGACCACTCTAAAAGTGGCGCAAATAAGATTTCTGGGTGATCGGGAGCAACAAACACAGTAGGTGTAAATTGACCAAACCCAGATAATACCCATTTAGCGCTGTCTCGGAGGGTATGGCCTCTCCAATTTAAACGCCCAAAAATGGGTCATACAGGTAGATAAATGTATTAGGAAGATATCTAAAGCACTCTAAAAGTGGCTAGCAAAATACTGTGGAATGTACACAGATTTTATTACGGCACTTTAGAAATGTTCTTAATAGCACACATTTTGAAGTATTATTGTCAAATTTATATTCACAGCGAAGACAATTTATTGGGGAAAACATGGTCCCATTCGTGTAAGGAAAATCATAATGGTTGTCGAAATATATGGATTTTAACGAAGGTTACTACTTTCATATAGTTCGATTTAGAATATCGAAACGGGAATAGGGAATAAGGAAACAACTTCCGTTTCCTTGTGTAACAATTATTTTTTTGCTCTGCTGGATCGTCAGAATATTGAAACACTGAACAAGTGGTCTGACTGTGTGTGTGGAGTTGTTTGTGTGCAATTCTATTCACGAATTATAAGAAAATAAGGGATTATGTGCGTTAGGGGTTCGCTGTCTTTCATTTCACGTCACTTTTGCACTTTAAAGTCCAAACTGAAGATGAGAGAAAAAAGGAAAAAAATGAAAATATTTTTTCAGGGATTTGGGGATTCGAACCAAGATGTTGCGTTTCTTTTAATCTGTAGTCCGACACTGTAACCATTCGGCTAAGCAGCTGTTTACAATTATCGGCTTGAGGAATCATGTGCTGAATGGCAGTGAACGACACCCTTTCAGAGCATTACAAGCAGTTTGACATATTTCAGTATTATGAAAATATGACACCTTTAACCAAAACGATTTTTCAGTATCATTTTGGATCAAACGCATCGCATTTAGGGCTCGTTTTGGTTAAAGGTGTCATATTTTATATATGAAGGGAATGCCCTTCAAGAATATCGCCAAAAATTGCAAAAACAAACAAATGCTTATTTTCTAATACTCGTAATATTTTTTTGACAAGTCTCTTCTCGGTGAAAATTGAGAATATGAAAATTCAGTATTTTCTCTCTCGAGCTAATAACTTTTCAAGTGAACGAGAGGAAATTATATTTTCGGTTTATAAACGCAACACACTAAGGAAAAAAATACGGTCAAACCGAACACCTCCTTTGTCATTGGAGGGCAATATTGTCTCGTTGTATGCAGGTTAATTGCCATGTCGAGATCAACACAGGCGAATCCTATCAGGTTTCTTCAGTCAACCAAGGAATATTTACTCCACTGATTTATGGGTGTGACATCTGTAAAGGTACGGCTCTTTGGAAATGAACATTACTCGACATTTTCCTAATTTAAAATTCTGCTTACCTTACTTCATTTCACAAGCCAATGGTCGTTCCTAATTTGCTCACAAATACCCCAAATTAACAGATTATAATTCATAGACAGCATGAATAAGCCATAATAACGTCTATAAAATTACCATAAAGTTACTAAAATGGATCGTTTAATCATTATATGTAAATGTACAAAGAATTAACGCATCAAGCAAATATCATGTAAAGTTGTTTTCCCGGCACATGCTGTTAACTGGACCACGACAGAAAAATATATACTACAATGGTAGAATTACCCAGTCAGTAGTAATACTATATTTCGCATTGACCTTGGGAAGGGGATGTAGACATAGGGATCGCAAATTTGTGTAAAGGCAGCTACGACCCCTCTCGCGCTGGGCCGTCACGTGACCGGAAGTGACCTTATATTATACTACTAGTATATAATGTGGAAATTGGGTCTCATTTAGGGGCGATAACTCTGTGAACCGGTTAACTACGTTATACAAAAGAACCAAAATCACATCGTTGTAGGAAAATTTTAAAAATGGCAAGACAAGAGCAGTCTGAGATCAGCACAATTAACTTCTGATTTGACAAGAGCAGCGGATAATGCTGCCAATACACGGACATTGCTGTCTGGCTCGACTTTCTACAAGAGGTCACCTATACAATCCCCGATTTGTTTAGCTAAATATTGGGTCTTTATTTCGATTTGGCAGTGGCTTGTCACAATGGTGTTTGGAGGCAAATAGTTGTATACTGCTTATATCTATGTAATACAAAATTCTGCTTAATTGAAGATCTAACGAACGGGGTAGTCTAGATAAATACATGAATTTCCCCTGATTTTAGGGTATGCAGTTACATGTACATGTAAAAGATTTACACTCTATAATTAATGACCATATTTTTGTCAATCTACGATTGACTAATTCAGATGCACAAATCTGACAAGTGACGTCGGTTTATGACTTCATCTCTCTCATGCATGAAACTTTAATAGCAGGATTTTATAAGTTACATAATTTATGATTTATGGCAAAGTGGTCTGGTATTTAAACCTGATGAATACTCTTACAGTTTGGAGTGGAGTACCAGGGACAAATTGTTACAAATGTGTGTTTTGATACCATCCAACATTGTATTGGGCTGTTCAGTTTGTCAAATTGATCATATGGCTCCGGGCTCCAGTTGCATGTATATTATTAATTGCTTTTTCGTTCACATCCAGGTACAATCGAATGAAGAAACAATTTATCAAAACGAAAGAAGCCTCTTGAGGCAATGTCTAAAAAATACAACATATTCGAATGAAAATTTAATATTGCGTGACAAAGACCCATTTATGTTTACAATGTAAATTGGCTTGCAGCTGATGTTCATATATTTTTTATGGAAATTTCAAGTTTTGTTGAGACATTGGAAAAAATACATGCGTATACATTGTTCATGTATTCTGACTTGTCAACATCGTATTAACTGACAAAGTGACCTACATAATATAAAAGTGGCGTGATGTGAAACATACAATTCAAATTCATCTTTCGATTTCCATATGAGTCACGAGATCGACTGCTGACGTAAAGCTCGTCGTAATCTGGGTACCAATGTGTTATGGGCTAAAATTGCGGCTTCCTCTTTCGAATACCCTTTGTGGTGAAACTTGTTTTTTTTGTGGCTTCCAACGTCTAGCCCATCTCGGTGTCCATACTTTCTTTGAGCAAATCCTTCCATAGTCCCGAGTTCACGTTGTGTTCATTCCTTTGTACGGGTTTGGGTTGGTCCTTCGCAGTTGGCTTCATCGGGACTGGTGGTATGAAGGGGACCCGGTGAGTTGCTGCCGCTGGACGGGTGCTGCCAGGTGTGGACTCGGTGGATGATGTAGGGGTATATGACGTTATGGTGACCTCTCGCTGGGTAACAGGTGGGTCGAACAGTTTGCCGTACGGACAATTTGTCGCGCCTTGAAACGCCTGCATGAAATGGTCGATGTTCTGAGGATAAATTCGACTACCAAACACACGGATTTGTGCTCTGTCGATGGGATTGGAGAACAACTCAAAGTATTGGCAGTTCAAGGCTATATCTCTGGACGCCTTCCCTTGAGGAAAGAGATTCTGGGTCAAATAGATGACGGACAAATTCCGATGATGGGATCCTTTGGTGAATAGGTCCGCGATTTTCGAATTGTCCTTGGCCGCGCTCATCAAGTCAGCGAGCACGATTATATTGGCCTGAGCGGAATCGAAGATATATACGCTTGATCGATATCGTGAGGAATCACTGGGACGAAGCTCACATTCTGTAATCTTGTAGTTTCGTAGGCGGACTGCCACTGGCTGTAGCACCAAACAACGCGTGTCGGAACAGGGGTTGCCACACCCTCACTGCCAAAAATACCCTACTTATTTAAGATAATGCCCTAAAATTCCTTGAAATAAGATAATTTTACTCAAAATAAGTTAAATTTTGAGAAAATTTTAAGATTTTTTTTTCTTGTTTAAGTAAAATATTCTTACCCCACTCCAACTTTTACTTAAACAAGAAAACAAAATCTTAAAATTTAAGAATTTTTCTTAAATCAAGATTGTTTTAAGAAAAATTCTTCAATTTAAAGATTTTTTTTCTTGTTTAAGTAAATTTTGGAGTGGGGTAAGAATATTTTACTTAAACAAGAAAACAAAATCTTAAAATTTTCTTAAAATTTAACTTATTTTGAGTAAAATTATCTTATTTCAAGAACATTTTAGGGCATTATCTTAAATAAGTAGGGTATTTTTGGCAGTGCTCCTCTAAGAATTTCATCATCCAGGACGTCTTTCAACATCCCGTAGGGCCACACACCTCATGGTATATGGATGCTCTAACTCTCGTGTGTAACGTAGGTGTTGATCGTTCTTCGCGCGTACGTTGAATTTGCGCGTTATCTGGACTCCGTTCCGTGAGATGGCTTCGCTATATACGATTATTATGTATGGAAAGCAAATGTCTACGTAGATTAAATGGCGTGGAAAATGACTTCGAACACAAGTGACATGCGTAAACCATGCATGGCTCCACGGGTACACGGCGTATAATGAAGCTTTCACAGATGTATGTCGTGTTTATATTGCAAGAGCTCGGACCTCGAGGATCGTACAGTTGGGTGCTAGGAGCTCGGAGCTCGGGGATGGGGCAGTTGGGTGTTTGGAGCTCGGATCTCGGAGCTCGGGGATGGGGCAGTCGGGAGCTCGGAGCTCGGGAGGAGCGCAGCCGCTCGAAGCGCGGGGATGGGCATTTGAGTGCTCGGAGCTCGTGTCGCTCGAAATGAAGGACGAACCCACATTAACTGGTTGAAGGAAATGCCCCAAGCGCCAAAAGGGCACGGAGACGCCTCTTGATGCTTTGAAAGGGCGGATAAAGGCTTATTGACCATTATATTACCGGAGATGGCCGGACATCCCATTCTGACCAAGAATGGTCCCTCAGTCTCTCAAACACACCCATACGCACCCCTGAAATTGCCGCTTTCGTTATCACTAGTATTGATGACGTCACCGATGACATGGAAATCCCTCAAGTCGTGGTCTACACCACGAAAGCTTCAAGATGACACCATACACTCCATCTTTGGATGAGATATTGAACCTCAATCTCTCAAATATACCCCTGCGCACCTCAAGAATGACCACTCTACTTACTACGCCCCAAGTGCGCATGCGCAGATTGGCGCGACTTCCAACACAAACCATACCATTCGTCGTCTACATGCAGAGAGCTACAAGATGACACCCGACACGGTCCATTCTGCATGCGCAGAATGATGAAACCGGACTAGACACCAGTCCAATCCGACGCTACCCCAAGAGAACTTCGAAATAAGGCCTCATACGGTCCATTTGGGCCACGGATGGTCCATCTCCACCACAAACACCTTCAATTCACACCCCAAAATGCCCACTTTGGCTACTTCTCCTACTGATGACGTCACCAATGACGTATTCCTCAATTCGCGGTCTACACCACGAGGGCTTCATTTTGACACCTCACACGACGCATTCGGACCAAGAATGGTCCCTCAATCGCTCAAACACCCCCCCACGTACCCCCAATACTACTCGTACTGATGACGTCACCAATGACGTCACAGATGACATGTGCATCCTTCAAGTCGTGGTCTACACCACGAGAGCTTCAATATGACACCCCACACGGTTCATTGGACCACAGATGGTCCCTCAATCACTCAACGGACCCCCACGAACCCCAATGCCTACTTCCTACACTACGGCCAGACTGCGCATGCGCAGAATGATGAAAACGGACGACACACTATTCCAGGTGGATGGTCCCCCACGAGGGCTTCACAATGGCGTCAGTTCCGCTCCACACCCATCCAGTTTAACGCTCCCCCACGAGAGCTTCACGCTGACACCTCACACGATCCAATCGGACCAATATGGGTCCACCTAGACCCAAAAACGTCCACCCCAGTGCTACTTGCCAGCGCGCATGCGCACAGTGACTTTTCCAAAAGAATCAACGCATGGCCTCGAGACCCCTCCCATCGTTTTCTACAGCTCGAGACAGAAAAAACAAGGGGTCACACCCTATACCCCAAATGTCCATGAGTGGGTTTCCCATTGAGACTAACATTGTCCACTGCGCCAGAATGGACCTAACATGTCCTATACTGCGCTGGGCCGTCACGTGACAGGAAGTGAACTTTGGCCTTTTGACCCGGATGCGACCTGTGACCCGGATGCCACGTGACCGGATGTGACGTCACAGTGACGTCAATTTGATAAGTAGTAAAAGGGGAAATTGGGTCTTAATATGTTGTTTCGTATGATCGTGTCTATCTTTCTATGAGAGAAGATATTTAATTTCCAGTGTACAAATGATATCGTGTGACTTCCTGGTTTAAATTTAAGAAATAATGTTTTCATAGGCGTGCCAAATCGTTATTTTTCGCACGGTTAGTTTAGGAAAGTTTATATTTTAGGGCAAGGGCGAAAAAACAAATGAGATCTCACCCAAATCCCTGTCTTGTGTGTTTTCTGTACAATAGGTACAATAAACAAGTGGCCATTAATGCCCACGTCAGTTCCACTCCATACTCATCCAGTCGGAGCCACGAGTGCTACACATTGACACCTCCCACGGCCCATTTGGACCACTATGGGTCCATCTCGGCCCCAAAACGTCTATTCCCATAATCTTTGTCTACTGCGCATATTCCCACCCCACAACCATCCAGTTGGACGCTCCCCCATTACTTCCAACAAAAACCTTACCATTCGTCATCTACATGCAGAGAGCTACAAGATGACACCCTACACGGCCAATCAGGTCCTTCATTCGCTCAAAAAAACCCCGTCACCAATGACGTCACAGATGACGTGGACATCCCTCATGACGTAGTCTATACCACGAAACTTCACTTTGACACCGCACACGACGCATTCGGACCAAGAATGGGCCTTCAATCGCTCAAACACACCCCACGCACCCCCAAAACGCTCGCTTTCGCCACTACTCGTACTGATGACGTCATCAATGACGTCACATATGAGATGGACATCCTTCAAGTCGTGGTCTACACCACGAGAGCTTCAAGATGACACCCCACACGGTCCATTTGGACCACGGATGGTCCCTCAATCACTCAACAGACCCCCACGAACCCCCAAAATGCCTGCCGGCCAGACTGTGCATGCGCAGAATGATGAAAACGGACGACACACTAGTCCTGTCGGATGATCCCCCAGGAGAGCTTCACACTGATACCTCACACGACCCATTCGGACCACGGATGGTCCACCTCGACCCCAAAACGTCCCTTCCAATGCCCTTTTCCCACAATTCTCTGTCTGCGCATGCGCCGAATGACGTCAGCTCCACCCCACACCCATCCAGTTGGGCGCTCCATCTTGAGTGCTTCACGATGACACATCACAAGACCCAATCGGACCACTATGGGTTCACCTAGACCCCAAAACGTCCACCCCAGCGCTTCTTGCCCAGTGCGCATGCGCACAATAACTTTTCAAAAAATAACTCAACGCATGGCCTCGAGACCCCTCCCGTCGTGTTCTACAGCTCGAGACAGAAAAAACAAGGGGCCACACCCTATACCGCAAATGCCCATGAGTGGGTTTCCTATTGGGACTAACATTGTCCAATGCGCCAGAAAGGACCTAACATGTCCTATCCTGCACTGGGCCGTCACGTGACAGGCAGTGACCTTTGACCTTTTGACCCGGATGTGACCTGTGACCCGATTGTCATGTGACCGGATGTGACGTCATAGTGACGACAACTTGATAAGTAGTAAAAGGGGAAATTGGGTCTTATTTAGGGGCAGACATGTGCCAATCAGGGGAGATAACCAGGAATTGTGCCAACAGAGTTATCGCCCCTAAACGGATCTCCAGCGGTCCTCTCAATGCTACTCCAGTCATGAGACGGTTTTTAGAAGGACAAAGCGGAGGGAAGCTCGTATAAATATTGCGGTTCAAACTTCAAGGAGTCTGAGCTACAACCATTAATGTACAGGTGTGGCTTACCGGATAGTTTATATTATTATTTTGGAGTCTGAGCTACAACCATTAATGTACAGGTGTGGCTTACCGGATAGTTTATATTATTATGGAGTCGTGCCTTCGGGCCTACTATCCAAACACGTGAATCGGTTTTAAACTCTCGTTTATCACTGATCCTTGTGCATGTCTTGATTGTTAGTCTCGGACCCAACATAAGACTGCCCTGTACACTAAGTTATACTTAGTGTACTAACGACTACGCCATAGACGGTAGTCATCGTCCACAAGACGGTATACATGACCGTATACTGTTCGGACAGTATATATTACCGTATACTGTTAAGATACTACATAAATTGTAGATTTTCTGGTATTGTTAAACGATGCCAGGCAGAAAAACTCTCTGCAAAGACGAAAAACCGCTATAGTCGTTAATTCGACAAATTTGACACACATGGCCAAAGCCCGTCAAATCAGACAAACTAAAGCATTTGTCACTGCCAGTGGGTGTATCTGTAATCGGATCCAACCCTGACCGCTGTCAATTGATAACACTTTGACATGATAACAGTTAGAGATACTGTTGATGGTAAACACACACTGAGTTCTGGGTTAAACCCCTGTGTTTGCTTCGCATTGGGCAGCAGCTGGATAAACTATTATCGGTTTTAGCCGGCGCTGTGCCCCCTCAAGGGCTCTGATGTACCTGGTAGCTACACAGCCATACTGTGTATCACCAGGAAACTATATCATAAATCTCCCTTGATATTATTATAATAATAATATGAGGTCGACAAATGAGGGGCGCTAATTGTGCCGATCATACGCATTTAGTCCAGCTATAGCTGAATAGATGTAGAATTCTAACACACATATGCATTATTGGCCGACAGCCGCTGTGTTATTGCGTCCAGTTGGACGTTTAGAATTCCACCATATCGCTCGAGATTTGCGATACCACTCGAGACAGAGATATATTCCTCTGTTGTCTCAGACCTCGTTGTCGACTCTATTATAGGTACAAACGTACCGCAGGAGTGTTTTGATATGTGGCAAAGTACTATATACGCTTGCCTCGCAGATCAAAATTTATGAACGATGCGAAGCGATACCAGTACACGGTATCCGTGCTGCTCGTGTACAACAGTGTACATACACACTTACGGATCTATAGCATCCGAGTTATCAAACTCTACACTGCGTATCTGATATAACTTCAGATATAATACCTGACTGCTATATGTATTTACAAAATGCATGTCTAGGTCTTCCCTGACTACTGTATATACCGAATAAATCGGTTATCACGACTTATATATCACACCCCGATGGAGTTGTTGATATTCCTGGTTTTTGATATTTAAAATATTGAAAAGTATATATATCAGGATTTTCACAGTCACCGAAACGTTTTGTTATACCTAGAAAATATATGATTTTCTTCTCAGACATTACGCTAAAGGGACCTATAAAGAGAGGGGGCGTATACAGTATACGGTCATACCGTACACAAAATATATGCAAGTTCAGCCCTGTGAGCTTGAGAGGATTCAAGCCAACAAAGGACTGACCTGCCCGCCAATTCCAGCCTATAGACTGTCGGCATTGCGGCCAATCGGATTTCCCGATTTACGGCCAATAGACATAAGCGCTGTTAGACTATTTAACAGTGTCAGCGTCTGTGAGCCCCAGACCTCTACGGTCTCCGAAAGAGTGTACAATCGTACACGAAGCGAAATGATATACGCTACTGTATATCTGAGATATCTATGATATCTGGCATTTATAATGCCCAGCGGATGATTGTCTGCTAAGGCGAAAGCCGACTGTCGTAATATCGACAAATTTGACATGTACACAGTACAGGGCAATAGCCCGTCAAATTAATAACAAAGCTACAAGAAGTAACTGAAATATATGAAATATATTCAGTACTTACACAGATTGTCAGCACACCAGATAGCATGTTTGGAAACCCACTATTACGGGTTTACTGAGAATAAATTCAGAAACAGACATACTGAGGGATACCCGCATAGCGGAACGATTCTCCTATTACAATGAAGTAAACTATGCTAAGCACAAGTTACTTCTTGGAGAATGATGGCTAGTAATTCCTATATGGGAATTGACTGGACTTTTGTGGTGTATATAAACATATGCCATCAGTAAAATACTGAGAAGATCTGATCATGTTGATGACATGTTATGATATGCGTTGAGACTCCCTGACGAGGGTTAATCGCTAATTCGTATATTATGAATTAAAAAAAAACAACCCGAAACTCTGTTTCTGTAAATATATTTCTACAGAATTTACCCACAGTTTGAGAACTAAGGGCAGGTGTCGGAGTCTGAGCTACAACCATTAATGTACAGGTGTGGCTTACCGGATAGTTTATATTATTATGGAGTCGTGCCTTCGGGCCTACTATCCAAACACGTGAATCGGTTTTAAACTCTCGTTTATCACTGATCCTTGTGCATGTCTTGATTGTTAGTCTCGGACCCAACATAAGACTGCCCTGTACACTAAGTTATACTTAGTGTACTAACGACTACGCCATAGACGGTAGTCATCGTCCACAAGACGGTATACATGACCGTATACTGTTCGGACAGTATATATTACCGTATACTGTTAAGATACTACATAAATTGTAGATTTTCTGGTATTGTTAAACGATGCCAGGCAGAAAAACTCTCTGCAAAGACGAAAAACCGCTATAGTCGTTAATTCGACAAATTTGACACACATGGCCAAAGCCCGTCAAATCAGACAAACTAAAGCATTTGTCACTGCCAGTGGGTGTATCTGTAATCGGATCCAACCCTGACCGCTGTCAATTGATAACACTTTGACATGATAACAGTTAGAGATACTGTTGATGGTAAACACACACTGAGTTCTGGGTTAAACCCCTGTGTTTGCTTCGCATTGGGCAGCAGCTGGATAAACTATTATCGGTTTTAGCCGGCGCTGTGCCCCCTCAAGGGCTCTGATGTACCTGGTAGCTACACAGCCATACTGTGTATCACCAGGAAACTATATCATAAATCTCCCTTGATATTATTATAATAATAATATGAGGTCGACAAATGAGGGGCGCTAATTGTGCCGATCATACGCATTTAGTCCAGCTATAGCTGAATAGATGTAGAATTCTAACACACATATGCATTATTGGCCGACAGCCGCTGTGTTATTGCGTCCAGTTGGACGTTTAGAATTCCACCATATCGCTCGAGATTTGCGATACCACTCGAGACAGAGATATATTCCTCTGTTGTCTCAGACCTCGTTGTCGACTCTATTATAGGTACAAACGTACCGCAGGAGTGTTTTGATATGTGGCAAAGTACTATATACGCTTGCCTCGCAGATCAAAATTTATGAACGATGCGAAGCGATACCAGTACATGGTATCCGTGCTGCTCGTGTACAACAGTGTACATACACACTTACGGATCTATAGCATCCGAGTTATCAAACTCTACACTGCGTATCTGATATAACTTCAGATATAATACCTGACTGCTATATGTATTTACAAAATGCATGTCTAGGTCTTCCCTGACTACTGTATATACCGAATAAATCGGTTATCACGACTTATATATCACACCCCGATGGAGTTGTTGATATTCCTGGTTTTTGATATTTAAAATATTGAAAAGTATATATATCAGGATTTTCACAGTCACCGAAACGTTTTGTTATACCTAGAAAATATATGATTTTCTTCTCAGACATTACGCTAAAGGGACCTATAAAGAGAGGGGGCGTATACAGTATACGGTCATACCGTACACAAAATATATGCAAGTTCAGCCCTGTGAGCTTGAGAGGATTCAAGCCAACAAAGGACTGACCTGCCCGCCAATTCCAGCCTATAGACTGTCGGCGTTGCGGCCAATCGGATTTCCCGATTTACGGCCAATAGACATAAGCGCTGTTAGACTATTTAACAGTGTCAGCGTCTGTGAGCCCCAGACCTCTACGGTCGCCGAAAGAGTGTACAATCGTACACGAAGCGAAATGATATACGCTACTGTATATCTGAGATATCTATGATATCTGGCATTTATAATGCCCAGCGGATGATTGTCTGCTAAGGCGAAAGCCGACTGTCGTAATATCGACAAATTTGACATGTACACAGTACAGGGCAATAGCCCGTCAAATTAATAACAAAGCTACAAGAAGTAACTGAAATATATGAAATATATTCAGTACTTACACAGATTGTCAGCACACCAGATAGCATGTTTGGAAACCCACTATTACGGGTTTACTGAGAATAAATTCAGAAACAGACATACTGAGGGATACCCGCATAGCGGAACGATTCTCCTATTACTATGAAGTAAACTATGCTAAGCACAAGTTACTTCTTGGAGAATGATGGCTAGTAATTCCTATATGGGAATTGACTGGACTTTTGTGGTGTATATAAACATATGCCATCAGTAAAATACTGAGAAGATCTGATCATGTTGATGACATGTTTTGATATGCGTTGAGACTCCCTGACGAGGGTTAATCGCTAATTCGTATATTATGAATTAAAAAAAACAACCCGAAACTCTGTTTCTGTAAATATATTTCTACAGAATTTACCCGCAGTTTGATAACTAAGGGCAGAAGTCGGAGTCTGAGCTACAACCATTATTGCATAGGTGTGGCTCACTCGGATTGTATATATTATTATTTGGTCTCGCCTTCGGGCTTGCAATCCAACACGTGAATCATTCTTAAACTTGCGTTTATTTTTGATCCTTGTGCAATGTCTTGATTGTTAGTCTCAGACCCAACATAAGACTGCCCTGTACACTAAGTTAT
>JAVTVY010041502.1:0-19610 GCA_036873755.1 Hanleya hanleyi | reverse complement strand
GATGCCCCTTCACGAATGCTTCACATCGATACCTCACTCGACCCCATTGGTCCATTAGGTGCTCCCCTAGCTCCAAAACGTCTATTTCCATACCCTTCGGCCACCGCGCATGCGCAGAATGCCGATAGTTCAACCCCACACCCAGCCCATTAGATGCCCCTTCACATAAGCTTCACTTTGATACCTCACTCGACCCCATCGGACCCTTAGGGGCTTCCCTAGCTCCAACACGGCTATTTTCATACCGGCCACCGCGCATGCGCAGAAGGCCGATAGTTCAACCCCACACCCAGCCCATTAGATGCCCCTTCACATAAGCTTCACTTTGATACCTCACTCGACCCAATCGGACCATTTTATCTAGGGACTACTTTTTCTCCGCGGAAGCTTTTCCCGAGACCGAATCACCGCCAAAACCACGGCCAAACCGCATCACCGCGCATGAATACATTTTTTTTTTTTTTTTTTTTTTGCCGGAACTTTTTTTTTCTGCCGGAACTATGCACTCATTGATACCTATGATATGACGGAACGTAAAACTGTATTTCTGACTTCATTGGTATTCTTGTTCTTAACCCTATATTTGGGGTAAGCATTTTACTTTGTTTTGTTTTGTACTCTGCCCTGTACCGGGTGTTTGGTGCAATAAACTTGAACTTGAACTTGAACTTGAACTTGACACCCTCCCACCACCATGCCGCCATCTTGTACCCACCTCCCACCACCCACGGTGCTATAACACTAGGATTTTGAGAATTATTCAGAACAACATTCTCAAACAGACTTTGACATTACGCGTATAAAATTCACTAAAAATCATACAATAACGGTGTAGTCGAGCGCTAATGATACCATAATCTTGCACTGACTGACTCCGGCAGCCATCTTGTACCCAGCACCCACCACCCACACTGCCATGTTGTACCCAGTACCCACCACCCACATGTACCCACCACCCACATTTGTACCCAGCACCCACCACCCACAACGCACCCACCACCCACATTTGTACCCACCACCCACATGTACCCAATATCATACAATAACGGTGTAGTCGAGCGCTAATGATACCATAATCTTGCACTGATTGACTCCGCCAGCCATCTTGTACCCAGCACCCACCACCCACACTGCCATGTTGTACCCAGTACCCACCACCCACATGTACCCACCACCCACATTTGTACCCAGCACCCACCACCCACAACGCACCCACCACCCACATTTGTACCCACCACCCACAGTACCCAGTACCCACCACCCACATTTGTACCCACCACCCACCACCCACAACGAACCCACCACCCACATTTGTACCCACCACCCACACCCACAACGTACCCACCACCCACATTTGTACCCACCACCCACCACCCACAACGAACCCACCACCCACATTTGTACCCACCACCCACACCCACAACGTACCCACCACCCACATTTGTACCCACCACCCACACCCACACACACACCGCCATGTTAAACACAGCACCCACCACCCACATGTAAGCACCCACCACCCACATTTGTACCCACCACCCACCCCCCACAACGTACCCACCACCCACATTGGTACCCACCACCCACCACCCACAACGTACCCACCACCCACATTGGTACCCACCACCCACACCTCCTCATCACGCATGCGCACCACCTCAATTGTGACGTCAAAACAGGTTCTGCGCATGCGCAGTGAGGCGCTGGGCCGTGAATTTACGCCTTGTATACTACTGACGAGGCTTGTATACAGAAACAGGATTAAAACCATTGATTAACAGGAGACGTTATCACAAACTTCGACTAATGCGCAAAATCAATTTTCAACAAACTCCAGACTATTTACGAAATATAATTCCAGAATAATATCCCAAAACACCCATTACAATTTACGGAACCAGAATAATGCGATTACTCCGAAATTTCGACTACAAAAATATATAAACAAAATCGTTCGTGCCATCAGTGATTGAGGAATGGGATAAACTTGATCCATACACCATCAAATTTAGAGTCCACTGCATCGTTCATGTCAGATATAACAGTAAAAATTCATATGGTCCCAATATATTACAGTTCAGGTGACAGGAAATTACCAATATTACATACCAGACTCCGAAATGACTGCAGCCGTTTGAATGCGGATCTGCATCAATGTGGCCTGGTGGCTAGCCCGTTCCGCACATTCGATATGCAAATTTAAGACTCAAATAATTTCTCCTTTTATTGTAAACAATACGGCAATATAAGAAGGGAATTATTTAATTCTCTAATCGATTTTTTTCCAATATCTGTGGATCTTATTCTGTTTCGCAATCGCAGACTACATCATAAAGAAAACGAAATTATCATTAAGCAAGTGCGCATAATTTTACTCGCGGCATTAACGTATATATAATATAGGCTTCAAGAGTTGTGCCATTATTCAGTCTATCAGAGGGGTAGTGAATGCAATCCGACGGCCGAACTTCATCATTGTGTAAAATCTGAGGTGTTTTAGAGCGCTTGCATTTACTGCTGGTGATTTGATGCCCAACTCTGAGGGCGCGAGTTCGAGACCCATCCAGGACAAGCATGCTTTACCAAATCGTATCGCAGAAATCGTCACTGTTGGCAACGCGGAGTTATCTGAGGAGCGTGACGGCTGTCCACTCGCAAAAAAAGTCTTGTAACAACACAAACAGATATAAACTCGCAACAGGACATTCATATGATGTTGCACAAGGTGAAGTTATGCTTTACCAATATACGTGTGGTGCATTCTTCCAACATATAGACTTTATCGAGCCATGAGGTTTTATCCCATGGTCGTAGCTGTTCAGCATTCAGATTCGTGAGCGTCGCTTTGTCACTCAAACGTCACGTAGTGACGTCATTTTCCTCTCCGCGTACAACACATAATGCATCCTCTCCCAGGGTGCTTTGCGCTACACTCCATTTACCCCCAGCCTCTCACAGAGTGCTTTGCGCTACGCTGCATTTACCCCTGTAAGATTTGCAGGATTCCTGCAGAAACCAGGAACTGTTCTATCTGACCTGTTTTACTGATCGCAAAATGTATATTTGTCTCGAAGTACACTAAACAGTTATCCAATGTATTTTAAAACGCCAGTTTAACACAGTTTGAAGGCAGGTTTTTGACAAATTATCCTAGAACTATATGTTGCGGAAATATGTATCGGTGAGTAGCGACTGATATCAATTCGCCCAGTTAGACGGTCGCCATGTTCGTCCCTGTGGCAACAGATGACCTCGGGTCAACTCCGGCACAGTTCGTGAGACCTTTACAGCGCTAAATGGAGAGGCGCGAAGCAGAACGTAATGAATGCCTGGTAGAGCTTGCCATTTGTAGGGGTCTCGCCATTTTTTTTGCAGGATTATTGCAGAAACCAAGAACTGTTCTATCTAACTGTTTTACTGATCGCAAAATATATATTTATCTTGAAATACAGTAAACAGTTATTCAATGTATTTCAAAACGCCTGTGACACACAGTTTGAAGGCAGCTTTTTGACAAATTACCCTAGAACTATATGTTGCGGAAATATATATCGGTGAGTCGCGACTGATATCAATTCGCTCAGTTAGACGGTCGACATGTTCGTTTACTGTAGCAACAGATGATCTCGTGTAAGTTCCGGCACAGTCCGTGAGACCTTGATAGCGCTGAATGAAGAGGCGCGAAGCAGAAAGTAAAGCATGCCTGTCAGAGCTTGCACATAATGACGAAACAGAAAACTCATCGAATCGGGTAGAGTTTCAAAATTCTGGGACAAGTTATTCGTATATTCGTTGTACATGGCGATCCCAAAATCATCAAATAACACACGAGGCGCTCGTAATATAGCTTGCCTTTTATGCATTTTCTGACTTTCGTGTTTTCTTTCGACTTTTTCGTGTTTTTCTTCGACTTTTTCGTGTTTTTCTTCGACTTTTCAGAGTTCTTGTTCGAATTTTCTGTGTTTTCTTTCGAAAACATCGCGAAATGAAAAAAATTGTGAAATACTTTCCACCGCGGTGGAAAATACTTTTCACCGCGGTGGTAAATACTTATCACCGCGGTGAAAAATACTTTCCACCGCGGTGGAAACTTTTTGACCGCGGTTAAAACTTTTACACCGCGGTTGAAACTTTTTCACCGCGGTTGAAACTTTTTCACCGCGGTTAAAACTTTTACACCGCGGTTAAAACTTTTCCACCGCGGTGGAAACTTTTCCACCGCGGTGGAAACTTTTACACCGCGGTTAAAACTTTTACACCGCGGTTAAAACTTTTTCACCGCGGTTAAAACTTTTACACCGCGGTGGAAACTTTTACACCGCGGTTAAAACTTTTACACCGCGGTGGAAACTTTTACACCGCGGTGGAAACTTTTACACCGCGGTGGAAACTTTTTCACCGCGGTTAAAACTTTTACACCGCGGTTAAAACTTTTACACCGCGGTGGAAACTTTTACACCGCGGTTAAAACTTTTACACCGCGGTTAAAACTTTTACACCGCGGTGGAAACTTTTACACCGCGGTGGAAACTTTTACACCGCGGTGGAAACTTTTACACCGCGGTAGAAACTTTTACACCGCGGTTAAAACTTTTACACCGCGGTTAAAACTTTTACACCGCGGTGGAAACTTTTACACCGCGGTTAAAACTTTTACACCGCGGTTAAAACTTTTACACCGCGGTGGAAACTTTTACACCGCGGTGGAAACTTTTACACCGCGGTTAAAACTTTTACACCGCGGTGGAAACTTTTTCACCGCGGTAAAAACTTTTACACCGTGGTGGAAACTTTTACACCGCGGTGGAAACTTTTTCACCGTGGTTAAAACTTTTACACCGCGGTTCAAACTTTTACACCGCGGTGGAAACTTTTACACCGCGGTTAAAACTTTTACACCGCGGTTAAAACTTTTACACCGCGGTGGAAACTTTTACACCGCGGTTAAAACTTTTACACCGCGGTTAAAACTTTTACACCGCGGTTACAACTTTTACACCGCGGTTAAAACTTTTACACCGCGGTTAAAACTTTTTCACCTCGGTTAAAACTTTTTCACCTCGGTGGAAACTTTTTCACCTCGGTGGAAACTTTTTCACCGCGGTTAAAACTTTTACACCGCGGTTGAAACTTTTACACCGCGGTGGAAACTTTTACACCGCAGTGGAAACTTTTACACCGCGGTTAAAACTTTTTCACCGCGGTTAAAACTTTTACACCGCGGTTAAAACTTTTACACCGCGGTGGAAACTTTTACACTGCGGTGAGATCTTTTCCCTCAATTTCTCCGTCGGAAGAGGATTGTGAAATTTCGCGAAATGTTGAGAGAAATCACAGGAAAGTCAGAAAACACGAATGTATTTCCCACCGCGGTGGAAATTATTCCCACCGCGGTGAAAAGTACTTCTCACCGCGGTGAAAAGTGTTTCCCACCGCGGTGGAAAGTATTTCCCACCGTGGTGGAAAGTATTTCTCACCGCAGTGGTTAGTATTTCCCACCGCGGTGGAAAGTATTTCTCACCGCGGTGGAAAGTATTTCTCACCGCGGTGGAAAGTATTTTTCACCGTGGTGATAAGTATTTCCCACCGCGGTGAAAAGTATTTTCCACCGCGGTGAAAAGTATTTTCCACCGCGGTGGAAAGTATTTCACCGCGGTGGAAAGTATTTCACAATTTTTTTCATTTCGCGATGTTTTCGAAAGAAAACACAGAAAATTCGAACAAGAACTCTGAAAAGTCGAAGAAAAACACGAAAAAGTCGAAAGAAAACACGGAAAAGTCGAAGGAAAACACGAAAAAGTCGAAGAAAAACACATAAAAGGTAAAAAACATGAATGTCCCCTACGGGCCACCGTACACATATGATGAGGCTGATTACATCTTCAATTGCACAATATGACACCCGCGATCCGTTTGCCACTCCATAAACAATTTCATATTTTATTTAAACACTGAGTGTTACCGCGCGCAATCTCGGGTTTGATCCGATTTCCGATGCAGACTTGTTTGTTTGTCTTTGTTTTCAGAAGGTATTCGGTGCTATTTTCTGCTGTGAATTTGGTGTAAGTTATGATAAATCAGAATTATTTAGTTAGATAAGTTACGCAAATTGACTCGGGTCTCTGTTTAGCACATAGCACACACACCAGAAGTCAACGTAACACGACTGAGTCACATTTATTATCATTTATTATAGTCCATTCTTGAATTCTCGGCCTATTCCGTGGAAGTCATAGCACCGTATCTCGCGCATTAATGATGTAAGGATTTTACAGCTCTCAACTGTAAACCGGGATCCGCCGCACGTAAGGCACATCATGCTATAGGATGTGTTTCCGCTCACATAGTCCTCGTTGTATTTCTAATATGAGGAGATCAAACATCCAAATGAAATGAATTTTCCATTGATTCTACCCGCGAAGTATCTCTTCTAATTTTAGGTGTTTCTGCTGTTTTTTGTTTTTTTTTCTTGAGCTGATCTCCGTTGTAACGGAAGTCATACAGCTGACATTCGCTGTTCTGAGATTCGGCATGATACTGCGCTTTCAACATTTATGCCAATATGGATTCCTAGCAGTGCGACACTAATGTCCTGCAGTGTTTGGGGGAGTTCCGAATCACGGGGAGTTGCGGATCACTTTCCGAATTAACGCCTGATATTTCTTGAAATAAAGCATCTGTTTAAATCTTTTTTAGGTTTGTTGGAACGTCTGTTTCCGTGGACTCGAATGAATGACAAACAACCGACCTGCATTGTTTCTTTTCCGGTCAATTCGGCAACGTAATACTTCCGGTACTGCGCAATGAGAAATTGACACCGAGTCGAAAAACACGTGCGATTTTTCCAGTAGTGATTTTGCGCGAAATAATGTGGGTTAAGGCGGTAATTTCAGTATTTATTTAAGGGATAGAATCCTGCTAATGGTCAAACAAAATATCTAGTGATTTGCGATAAATGTTAACTGACCAGCTTTGTAATATAATGGGGCTGTAGAGATGTCAATTCCGAATCAACGATATACGCGCCGTTCATAACTTGAACTCGGTGAGTAAGTGACCGTCTCACAACTAATACAACAGGTGCAACCGACTTTAAGGACGATTGGTCAATCCATGGCATTGTCAAAACAATTTTCAATAAGAGCTGAATCAATGACAAAAGCAAATAAGAACTGACCATGTACAATCCGAATATGGTATCGAAGTACTTATTTCATTGCCTTTGATAGGGCACTCCATGAACTTACATGTAATAATCTTGTTAACTTCAGTATATTCACAATAATAAATACTTAAAAATACGAATTCTCACATGATTGTCAGACATCGTATCCTAAAATGTTCTAAAAAATAATTATATTGAGATTACAATGCAATTTTGTAGACTCGCTCCAAGATAAATATACTTCAGAACATTTGCGACGCTAGATCTGCGTGTCATTTGTGCCTGGACTGTAACAATTAAGACTTCGCTCACAGGGCGGGGAGAAAGCAACATTGAAATCGTCTCCAGGGTTTCACCGCCCTATGGGTGATTAGCAGATGACCCCTCAAGCCGATAGAAATTCCATTCTCAGTGCCCGTAACGACCGCTAGATGGCGTGATCCACAACTCACCAAAATGATTCGCAACTCCCCACGCTGGTGCACTGAAGCGGAGGCTATTTTTTCATCGATTGACTAGTCCGATTGAAGAATTTTTTACATACAATTATAGACGACAGATTTTCCGAGAATATAAGACCAGCAGTCGCTTTCACCTCGTAAAAGAACGAACGCTAGCAGTCTGGATGTGATAAGTGATTCGGAACTCCCCCAAACACTGTACATTACCGGCAAATCAGACCGTGTCGAGTGCAGTATCAGAGTTGGGATGCTGTGCAACCCAAGGCGATTCACTGACGAAAATAAAACGTCAGAAAATAGACATACATTATGACAGTATGACTTGTTCTATAGGGTACACTAAGCAGTACTCTGGAAATACACTTTAAAATGTTTCCATTCCAAATTACACGGAATGAAATGTATTTTAAAGGCGTTACGGTACGTTTCTCTGTATTTCACATGGTCTCAATTCAGACATGAATTGGTTCATGTAGCTGGTGATCGGATCCACCAACAAAAATTTTCGCCTCGAAACGGACTAACTTGCACAAATACACCACCTTCAAAATTCTGTTATTTCAGGGCTCTTAAGACCCAGTGCATGAGTATTACCCATAGCTAAATAATATATAGCCTTCACGAGTATGAGGGCTATGAGGGCTATAGGTCGGCCCCAGTCGCCTCCAGCGAGGATTTTAGAGAATTTTATTACGAATCATCCACCTCTGAAACTGCCGTACGTCTAATCTCTATCCCCTCCTGCGCAAGATTTTAAAATATTAAAATCTTGCGCACTATTGTGAAATAGTAACGCATATATCGCCGTTTGAATTTCAGTCGAAAACTTCAACTCTCTACGCGCCATGTTGGTGACGTCACGCTGGCCGTTTACAATTGAACATGGCGCGTATAAAGTGGTTCAGTTGTCGACTGGAAAATTCAGACGGAGATATATGCGTTACTATTTCACAATAGTACGCAAGATTTTAAAATAGTGCGCAGGAGGGGATAGAGATTAGATGTACGGCAGTTTCAGAGGTGGGTGATTCGTAATAAAATTATCTAAAATCCTCGCTGGAGGTGACTGGGGCCGACCTATAGCTCTCATACTCCTTAGGGCTATATATTATTTAGCTATATTACCCACAGCATATGACAAGATAACTACATACTTTGCGCATAATAAAAATATATATCAAACTCAATATTGTTTTCTTCAATTAAACCACACATCATATGTACCGAATCCTCGATAAACTGGACAAGGTCCTTTACATTAGCACTTTTTCTGGGAGGGCCTGTTACGCTTGTGCTGGAATATACCACATCCTTGTTCTGAAAGCCGTAACAATGTGAGAATGACCGACTGAATCATATTTTGCGTCGTTTGTGATGCTAAATTGGTTTCTATGTTTAAACTTTCTAGGATTGTTCGTGGCTTTCGTTACCAACCTGATAAGTATTTCACTCATGAATTGGTCAAACACAGATTTCGAGAAACAACGCCCAGGAGTGTCATCTGCTGAAGAAATGACTGAAACAATACATGTTGAAACAGCTTCCATGGCGGATCCAGTAATACATTTATCATCCGCTGTTAAGCTTGAACCTGTATTTCCATGTCCAGAGGAAAAACCGGTGTCACTTCCATATCAATCCGAATATCACCATATGAATTTCCGGACTACACAAAATTTTATAAAACAAGAACCTGGTGTGTTCGATTCACCTGACACTGTGGTAGGGTATCAGCCTTGGCAAGAATCATCAGAGCTGTCTGCGGATGTACCAAAACAGGAAAAAATGTTTGTGCATTCGGTTAAAACAGATCAGCAAACAACAACACTTCATCCGAACTTACCACAGACCGTGGGCGAAGTCAAAATGGAGCAAATTAAATTAGAGACTACAATGTCTGAAGATTTCAATGGTTTGGAGATGAGCATCCCAGGACACGTGAAAGTGAGTGGTGGAATTTCTTTCCGGCCGACAGGATTTGAATACATTATAGTAAAGATACAAATGGAATATAATTTGTCATCAATAATATAATGCCGTATACATGTAACGTAATATAATTATGATGTATTATTTTACAATATCATATAAATATTGTGCCCTGTACTAGATGTTAATAGACCGAAGTGTTAATGTGACTGGGTATACATAATGCAATGTATGGTCATTCAATGCAATGTGTATCTATCTTCTTTCAGAAAGAAATTGTTCAATGTGCTAAAACCCGAGAGCAGACCTCCCATTCATTCGACCCATGTGTTCAGAGCCCGCCAGTTCCTGTGGCCTTGTATGGACACAAAGAAAAACTGACGACAGCTGCAGAAAACAAAGACCTAGATATTGAGAAATCTCAGAGTGTGCAAGGAAAGCAGGAAATTTTTTCGAGCTCACCTTTTATTGGCTCAGGTGCGGCGTCGTTGGAGACCGACATAAATCACCATGGAAACAAGACTCATCAATGTTCATCCTGTGATTATAAGTGTCTTTCAAAAAGGAAACTTGCAGAACATGTGAGAACACACACCGGAGAAAAGCCTTTCATCTGCTCCCTGTGTGATTATAAATGTACCAGTGCCAGCGAGCTGATCGTGCATTTCAGAACACACACTGGGGAAAAGCCATTCAAATGTACTGTATGTGGTTATACATATAACGAAAAATCTCGTCTAATGGTGCACATGGTGAGACACACAATTGATAAACCCTTCAAGTGTGCTGTGTGTGACTATGAATCTTCCAAAAGATCAAATCTCGCTATACATCTAAGAGCACACACTAAAGAGAAGTCTGTCACTTGTACTGTTTGTGATTATAAATGTAAAAGGAAGTCTAATCTTGCTTCACATATGGGAACACACACCGGAGAGAAGCCATACAAATGTACTATATGTGATTATCAATCGGCCAGAAACATATCCGTACATATGAGATTGCATACTGGGGAGAAACCGTTCAAGTGTACGTTATGTGAATATAAAACTGTAACTAAAACATCTCTCACTGTACATATGAGAAAGCACACCAGTGAGAAGCCATTCGCGTGTACGCTATGTGATTATAAAGCTTCCGCAAAACGACATCTTGATGTACATAGGACAAGAAAACATACTGGAGAGAAACCATTCACATGCACTCTGTGCGATTACAAAACTTGCACAAAAACAAATCTTGCTGTACATGTAAAAACACACACAAATTAAGGTAGACGTTATTCACGAGTATTCTCCAAATAAATACATCTCTCTGTATATATAAGTACACACATTATGGGGGCATTCATTTGTGCTGTATCGTTTGTGATTATACATGTAAATGTTTAACAAAATCGATCCTTCTTTGTTGAATTGTACCAATTCCCAAACGGATTTCGCGGCCTGTCAACAAAATGCTTTATTTATATTCTGTTATACGTTTCTTTGTTCAATTCATAAATTCACAACCCCTATAGTTTAAAACGAATAACAACCGTTAAGATAATTGAACATTTAAAATAATCTATACAGGGGTTCGTCTATCTATTCCAGTTATTCGTTTTGCAGAGTGTAGTTCTTTGTATAACTGTTCACGTGCTTGTGTCCTTTTTCCATGTCCCATTCTCTTACACACAGGGCCAACCAGACAATAAATAAATAAATAAATAAATAAAACATAGTAGAACTCTAAATGGTTCATAGAAATTTGTGTCTGTAACCTTTGTCCGGAATGTGTATTGGGGATACCGATTGCAGGCTTCATCGTATTGTGCCTGAAAGTCAAATATGTGATGAGCTTTATAATTGTCTCTCCAGGACATCATAGAGGCGTCATGTTAGGGACTGTGTGACTGTTCTTTGTCTTGGGCGGTGTTATTTTGTGTCATTCCGTTTGGTTTTACCGGATTCATTTAATGGTTAGTCCCGGTGTGTATGTATTCTTCAGTGCAGTGGAATTTTCATCCCTGGATGTTTTATGGGATAGGTCCGCCCGTAGACAATATTACTGTGACTAGAAAAAGAATCAGAAGCCGATTTCTTCAAATGGAAAACATATACCCATTCTTGCGCCTTAAATACCCATCCGCGCATGTAATTAATGCCAAATATAAATATGAAAGATAAATAAACAGATAAATCTGAGAACTGAGAACCGATAGACAATTTTTTCTTTTGTGGCGGCTGAGGTATATACAAGTTCGGCTATTTGATTTTAAGTGGGTTTGTTTATTTTAAGTGGTGACCGCACTTGTTCATATACTTAACTAATTTTGGTGGAAATGAAACACGACATTCAGAATCAAGGTATCTCCATTGCTCCAATTGCAATAAGTTGGATCGAGATAGTCGTGCATATTGCAACACTTGGCCCTTAGAATCAAGGTATCACCGTTGATCATATAGTTACTTATGACCCAAAGGGTCGATGTGTCTTGAATTTTTGTCTGGATCATCGCGTTGTGGTGAAATTTAGACTCTGCTGCTACTCACGATTCTGCCGATACGTGCACTATGGTAGCGTGAAACAATGTTGACCTGGGGCACTGTTTCGTTCGCGATGTTCTGACCAGTCTCACTGGCGTAAAATCGTCCTGTTGATAATCCTATAATATTGTCACGTGAAACGGTCGAACCGACGGTAGGAGGAGGACCTATATATATTATATGGACCAATCCGCGAGTTATTTGCTCCGCTTCAGTAATGAGAGAATAAATATAATGACGGTCGTTTCATTTCAGAAATGAAAAGAAAGAACTAAAAGAACCGCGTATGTTTAGATGGGCAAATGACCTCAGAACCGGAGCGGTAAAAGTACCAAAAATTAAATATTGCATCAACAAGAAATTGTCCAATTGGCATGACATACAATATTATAATGTACACCCAGAAAAGTTTCAAGGCACTGAGTCTCCTCATTCTCGAATAACATGGCCGTGAAGTAGTGCATTCGTGCAAAATTGGCCATTCTGAGGCGAAAACACCTGATATTTCTTTCTATAACCATATGAAGAGAAATGACAACCAGAACCAGCTTCATACAGTATACTTGCTGTTCCAATATGTAGCCGTAGACCAAATCTGGTTCTGGTTGTCGTTTATCACCATATGTTTACAGAGAACTATAAGAATTGTTTTCACCTCAGGATCAACTATTCTGCACGAATGCACTACTTTACGGCCTCGTTACTCGAGCGTAATGAGACACAGTGCCTTGATATGTTTCTAAGTATACAATATAATATTGTACCTTATGCCAATTGAACAAATTCTTGTAGTGTAAGTATTATATTTTTGTACTTCTTATTGCACCTGGCGTGGTGCCATTTACCCAGCTAAAGATTCAAGGTTCTTTCGACGGTAGCCATGTTTTATACTAAACCTTTCTTCGTCTGTTTCTAAAGTGAGTCAATGGACTATTTTAATTGCCATCGTCTGAACAATGAATCGAGTGCTCTTCCTGTGTAAGTTGTGTGTTACACCAACACGTCGAACAAAGTAGGTGATATTATTTTCGAGGAAACAAATGAATTACAAGCGTCTGGTTCGTCATTCATTATTCAGCCGTAGTCCATTAAAGAATTTCCGCATCCATAATCGAAAGACCTAATTCACATAATAGAATATGGACCAAATTAAAATAGTCCATGGGCCAAGACCCAAAATTTCACCGATCGGTACCACTCAAGGTGGCAAATTCTAGTAAAGTTTTTCGAAGAGGTACATGTATGTAGATGTTATCCATATGTGGTAACCGTTGCAGATCGGTAGCTTAACGGTAGCAAAACACACTTTCTAACCCCCACCCCTGCTCGTATTCCGAACTCAAACAATGGGAGCAGGGGAATGGTTCCTCGGATATATTAGTTACTTCTGTCGTTGAAGAGCTGAAACTTCATATACTTTGTGGGCAGGGCCTGGTCCATTAGCACAAGTTAACATAACTTAATATTACCGTTGTATAATGTCATAATGACGTAATAGCATGTGGCAGTATTTATTGTCGAAATTTCGGTTGCTTTTCCAATTGGTTTTTCCGATTGTGCTGGCACCATGTGGCGTATCACCTTTGGTAAATGCTCTTTGAAGAGGTATTTGTATGTAGATTTTGCCCATATGTGCTAACACTTGCAGATCAGTAACGTAGTGGTAGTTATGGTACACTTGGTGAACCCTTCCCCCATCACATTGTGCACCCAGATTTGGGGGGTGGGGTATGATTTCTTGGATATTTTAATTATTCCTGTTGCTAGAGAGCTATAACTGTTCACCTCCTGAATATGAGGTATTCGTCTTCTGTAAACAAGTTAACGGGGTTTGAAATGATAAATTTTATGACGTCAAAGTGACGTCATTACATGAGTAATAATTTATTTTTAAATTTTTCGATACTTTCGAAAAAATTTGCTGGTAAATCTTGAGGTAACAGATTCAGTTCATTTTTTGTAAGTGGTATTTGCATGCAAATACTATCCATCTGGGAGAGCCGTTGTATATCGGTAGTTTGTGTTTTTATAGTATATTTTCCGGACCCTACCTCTTTCTGTATTCTCAACCCAAGTTTGCAGGTAGGGTATGGTCCTTCCGATATTTCCATGATGGTTAGATAGCTGAAAAGTACCAACCTGTACCTCCATGCCCTTTTTTATTGAAGCATCTATTGAAACTTTCATCTGATGCTGTGATGACGTCACCACGACTGAATAATAATGATGATAATTTTGGGGTTATTTTATTTTGTCATATTTATTTGAATCAAATGAAGTGGTAAATCCTGTTATGTTTCTTTGAAGAGCGTGAGCGGCCAAACAGTGGCCGTACGGAATACATGAAGAAGGACAATTAAGGAAATATTCCGAGATATTGCGATATTTCGCTTCAATACCAATCGTCTTTCCTATCGGTATCTTCCCACCAAATTTTGTTCTAATGTCATTATTGGTATGAATCTGCCGAAATGGAATTTTCCTCTTAATCTACCATATTCGGCCTCCAGACTTTTGTTATAATTGCAATTAACCTTGATGAATACAAATACTTTCTCAATTTACAAATGCTACAGCATATGGTCACCCTTTATGATGAGCTAACGTTCGCCACCTTAGAATGTGCATCGTTTTTTTAAGACGTTAACCTTTCTTTCCATCTTGGCCACCGATTGTTTGCTAATCCAGGTTGGTCAGCGTGGTATCCCAGCAAATTTTGTGCTTGTCCTGCAAACGTGTTGAACGGGTAATCCACTCGGTGGTGCCAACTGCAAATTTGTTTCATAGCCAGAGATGGCCATATGTGTTAGATGTCTGTATTTGAAATGCGATGCTTGCTTCTTAAAATGCATAAACATTGGCCTTTTAGAGCTTTTCTAAAGATTTTTGATACCACTGTTACCTCTGGGCATTATCCCGTGAAAGCTGCTGCCGGCTGGGAGCTGCATAAATGCATGCGCAATGGCCGCTTTCAGAGATTGCAAAAGATAGACATGCAGAAAATCCAACACCACCAACATCGTCTCCAGACACACATGATAGACCTACTGATGAATCTGATGGTGGCAAAATATCCAGGAAATCAACAAGGTGATTCCTTGGTGACTCCAGCCCCGCTATCAGGCCATTCCCTCCCTCTATCTATTCTACTGTCGAGAGCCCTACCAAACGGCTTTTTCGAACATAAATAATTCATTGATGACGTCGCCTACTCTGTCAGCCAATCAAGTGATTCGCTCTGCTTTGACCAAAGGTCACAGGGATGCGGCGCTGAGTCCGGAATGCCAGTGTGCGTTATTCAGGATCTCAGCCAAACAGAAGCGCCACAAGACCACTCCATAATTAGCTGTTTAAATGAATGTCAACTCGTCTCATGAGTGTTAAGGTAGACCATGGTATTCGCGATGATGATTGGTACCTGGATGTATAACTTTGGTCCGAATGAAAACGAATATGTTAAGGGAACCATGCATACGTGGTAACGTCATCATAGGCTCCGTCATCAATCGGATTGAAACCGATACTCGATAGTGAAATGCTGCAAACCTGAAACTGGAATAACAGGCTGTGAGCCTGCTCGACTGGGATGGTTGCTGAAAGGGAGTATCATATATCCTGCTAACATCTTTGGTGGAACATGAACAATGTCAGCGTTGATGCATAGAGTATGCCTACATCTTCAGCTGCAGAGACGGATAGTTCGATAACAATGTTCAGAAATTATCCCACTTCCACTCAAACTAACTGCCCATATGCCATTCATTATGAAATGATTTGCCTTAAATTAGGCACATGGATGACCAAGCAGTTTGGAAATATTGTTTGGAAGTTGAATGTAGCTAAATTCTTTGAAATTGTGTCTGTGACAGGTTTAGCTCTTCAGATAAGCATACATAATTATATAAATGATGAATGGTCCCTACATCATTAAAGCTCCAGGATCATCACACCAACCTGCCCTAATTACACATTCCTGCATAAAGTCATGACCTTTTCTGGAGATTTGTGATTGTGATACTATCGTTTGTAACACTCAGGGAATTTCTGCATCAATAATCGCAAGCCCTTATTCACAAGACACTAATAACTCGAACTTCTACACAGGCATAGCAAGGTAGTATTTTATGCAAGGAAATTTGACAACAGTTTCGAATGACGCTCAAATTGAAGACATCATGATGTTCGTTTCATATCATCAAATCTGGTTGAACGTTCACATGGGTCATATACTAAAATCTCCATACAGCTTCATCATTACTGTGGATAATTGTCGATTCCGGATTGGTTCAATAGTGGATACCGGTATCCATTTTACATCACATACCATGCATTTATGGTTAGAAACGATTTCCAGCTGACAAAACCGGTCAGACGCATTTTATTGAATTGAAAAGAATAGTCTTCAGATTTGAATCCTTTGTGGCTTTGGTGGTTAAATCTTATACAATCCCTTTGTCTCTTCCATCCACTGACTGTACCCTATTTAATACCACACCGAAACGCGGTGGTAAAGTAACCTGAGTTTGTCTACGTTGAACACTTGACACGAACATCGCCTGTGCTTTCAATCGCCCACGCTGATGTTAGCAATCTACTCCTGCCACATATTCGATATTCTACTCCTGCCAACAAGATTCTGGTTCCATTCTTAACACATGTTCAAGTTCTCACGCTGGGGCGAGATATTACCAAGTTGCCAGTATGTATTTGGGATGGACACTAAACAATCATGATACATGTTGCACATGAAATGTACTCTATGTCGAGAAGAAATTGTCAACACAAAATAGTAAAACTACATCGACAGTTTATTTTTAAGCAACACTACCATGAGTTAAATTTGCTCTCGCTCTCCCATCGATTGGCAAGTTTTTGCATCGAAGAACCTACTATTAATCAATCGATGGGATATTATCATTTTAATATAACTGTCCTCATTCACCCCCAAATGGCAAATAACACCTCCAGCTCACATTTATAATGAAAGAGATAAAAGACATGTATATATGTATTACTCTGGCGAGATACGATGATGTAATTAAACGTTTTATCAGTTTATTTAGCATTTTATCATAGCATAGGACTAAAATGTATAGGGTATAATCGTTTAGCTCTTAGACATAGATTTAAATCAAATATATGGTGGGCCATACCCCGTCACCCCCAACGTTTGGCTTGGAGTAAGGATAAGGCCAGGTTTCATAAAACGAGCTATAATTACCCTATAAGCTACTGAACTTCAAAGGTTATAACCTATGGGTAACAACTACATATTAGGAAACATTGACGGAATCTGCTACCTCAAATGGCACCAACTGAATTAGAAGTATGTATTGAAAATGGACTAAACGGTTGGCAAACATTGATTTTCCGTTTTATGATCTCATAGTGACGTCCCCAAGAGATTTTGTTAATTTATGTTTACTGATTTCTATAAACAAGGACCTGAACGTACTGTGTGGAAAATATGCGAGGAACCATAACCCACCCCCCATATTTTGGGTAAGAATGGGGACGGGTCAGGGTTCCGAAAGTGTGCTATAACTACCCATAAGTTGCCGATCTGGAACTGTTATCACATATGGCTAACATCTACATAGAAATACCTCTTCAATGAACATGAATCGAATCTACTATGCAAAGTGGTACCAGCAGAATTTGAAAAAATCAATTTGAAAATGGACGAAAAAGAGACAATAAACTGCTCACTGGATTATTACGTCATTGTGACGTCATCAAATGATTATGTGACATAATGTTTGCCTCTTTCAAGAGAAGAGTACCCATGCCCGAAGTGTGCGAAGTTATAGATCTCTAGAGGGAAGTATGAGAAAAATATCCGAGGGACCATACCCCACCCCTCATGTTTGGATATAGAACTGGGAAAGGGGTAGGGTTGAAAAGGCGTGGTATACTACACTTAAGCTACCGATCTGCAACGGTTATCACATATGGATAATATCTACAGTCATATACCTCTTCAAAAAACATTACTAGAATTTGCTACCTCAGGTGGTACCAGTTTCGACTCTGGCTCATGGACTAAAAGAATAACTCATAGTATACATACAAATAGGCTAGTTTCTTGCAAGGGAGAGGCGGTCAACAGTTTCAGTGGTACCGGCAAAACATCATGATGTTCCAAAAATCTCAAATCCGTATCGCTGATCAGTATTCTTAATCCATATAATTTTTGTTGTAAAGTCGATATCTACAATATGATGTTCATATGAACACTATGAGAATTTTGTAATGCATGTGTTCATACGACCCCTTATGAAGAAGAGGAAGAAGAGAAGAATAACAACAACAAAAACATGAAGTTTATGTTGCTCTCGAAGGAGCCGGGAATGCAATATTTTCTTACAATAACATCACATGAAACGTACTTTTATAATCATATCAATTTCAAGTTACCGCGTTCAGTAGTTTTCGCGAAACGACTGCAAAAACGATTAGGAGTTACTCGCATGTGGGGGTGTGAAAAACTTGTGGATCATTGTGAATTATGATCGATAGATAAAGCATTATTTGATGCTGACTATGAAATTCTAAATGTAAACACCAAAATACAAATCCTGCAGTCATTAATATGGAAATTTTATGCGCACTAATATTATTACAAAATGGTGAACATTAACATGAGATTTACTTTGGCATTTTCCCATTAATTTCATTGTACACTCAGTAATCTTGTAAAACCTGGTCGCACAGTTGTATAGTGGAGATCATAGAAACTCTGTTGGCTTGCTAAACATATCTTGAAGATGTGATCATCTCATTTGGAATGGAAAATGTTGATTTCTGTCAAACTTGCAACCAAAGAGTCCAACACAATTGACCTCTCATATATAGAATGGGAATGTCTTACTTGAATCTGCAGCGAAGGCATTGACGACTGAGCTGTTCCTGTTCATATACATAATATTAGCCGGAGATGTTAATCAAATTTAATTATTCAACACAAACTGGTGACTTCGATACTGATGATTCATGAGGCTGATAATTTTTCTCTTGAGATTAAATTCAGGGAAATGTAAATAAACCAAAATCAGTAACTCCCTTCTCGAGTGTATTTGTGCATTCTAGGATGTAATAGAGTGTAGATTATGAAATATCTTCACATAAATACATCTTCACGTTTCAAGTTAAATACTAACTAAAGATCCCTCACTTCCCTTGAGCTAGTAAATAGGGTAAATTCTTCAAACCGTAAACGCACGTGATGAAATAGATAACCAATCAAGAAATGAGCTGAACAACATCGTGCAGTGACGTTTTTCACTGATCTTCAGATATGACAGGCGTTGTTTGTATTGCTTTTCAAACAGGAAATGTTAACATCTTTTCAATGGTCAATCAAATTTGAATTTCGAGGAGAGCATGCATATACACTTTAATTAAAATAGAACCACGGAATATTTAATGAGCAGTGACATCACAAAACCGTATTTTGAAGAGAAACCGTGTGATATGCGGCAAAAGAGATTACGTGTAGTGTTCGTCTTGGGTATGCGAAGATGCACA